>LPNX010283483.1:23297-73721 GCA_001517045.1 Pseudotsuga menziesii | reverse complement strand
GACTCAAATACATAATAGAAACATCCCGGAATAAACATCGGGTTACAATACATAAGATACATAGAAGAATACATTCCGAAGTTACATATACATCAACAACTTATGTATGCATATCTACAACATTTACTCATACTTTTCATATGCATCCATTCAATGCATAACTACAAGATTTATAAAATCTTTTCATGCATACCCACTCAATGCTACCTTGCATTGATTCAGGAATACTATGCATTCAAACATACCATGCATGGCCCAACCATGACTACTTCATATAGGATGCATGACTATAATCAAGATCATTAGTGCTTACTTTCCTTGGGCTACTAAGCTCATAACAACATAATGCAGGCATGACACATTTCTCTATGAATGCAGTATAAAATTCAAATACCCACATGGTGTGAGACCTCTTGTTTTTACCACTCCATGCAATTGTCATAATTAAACTCTTACCTTCATGGGTCCTACTTACACCCTTGACATTACCAGTTTGGTTGGTCCTTTGCAGGAGTTTGTAGAATTTGCTCACCAACTTTTGATTCTGGACTTGTTGCCTTATCGCTTTCTCCATAGGGTTGCTAGTCACATTCATCAGCATCAACAACATATTCAGCGATGTCCAGGTTGTCGTTGGTTTTCCACTAATGTCAACACCAATGCAATAATTATCATTAGTGGCTCATTATAAATGTATTACCAACATGTAATATATTATGCATGCTAGGCATATCCTCATATATTTCATGTATAAAACTTGTAATTAGCAAGATAGGGTTTAAGGAAATTTCCCTTTTTTTTTTTCCCAGGTCCCTCATCCTTGCATGGAACTCCTCTTCCACACAGCAGCTGGTTTGACCTCACGGTCTTGCTACCTCTAGGCATGCAATTCCTAGATTTGTCCATATTGATAGTAGCACATTTCTCTTTCAAGCAATTACTAGCACTTTGCAGCTCCACACTCAATTCTGGTGACTCTCCCTTGTTCCCCATTGGATAAGCCTTCCAACTCCTATCCACATGTTTCATTCTGACCTTGGGTGTGAAAACCACACCATTTCAAAATTGATGGCAAAACACACCACTAAATTTTGGTCTGGCATGCGAGCTTCAGCCACCTGGAATTCTCTTCCTTCTCAGCCCTGTAATCCACTGGCAGTCTGCTGAAAATCCACTAAAAAATAGTTGGAATTTGCTGAGATAAATTCCACTTTGAAAAACCCAAAATTTCTTGAATAGAATCGGGTCTCATCCCAACTAACATTTCGACGTTTCGGTGGTTAGAACGACTAATTTCCTCCACTGCTCATCGACGGCCATACAACTAACCCTTTACGCGGTATCGGTGGTCTGTTCATCTACGCTTCTGAACTTTATTGATGATGCTAAAGGCTATCCCTCGGTGGGAAAACAACTAACATTTTCCACTGTTTCGGATCCCCATCCATCTAAGCTTCTGGATCCTTTATCAATGCTGCAAAAGCCATCATCGGCGATCGGATCCTCTACCTGTCGGACGGCTAGTTCTCTAAGCTTCCGCAATGGCGGGCGCACAAACGTTTGACTCCTTTGATTTCCACCAGTGCTCAAAACCCCTAATCACTATGTGTCGGCGATCGACAGTTGGAAGTTCTAACCATCAGAATGCTAGTCCTCATGGCAGCCGCAATGGCGGATCCACGATCATATAATTTCTTCCGACGTCAGCTGCCGCATCAGCGTCTCCATCCTCAAAAATTCCATCGACAAATTCCATACTTAAGAATTTTCGGTGGAAAACTTCCTTTATTTCTCCGCCGCATCGGCACTTTCATCATCTATTTTTCGCCGACGTATCAGTGCTGCCATCGTCTAGCTTTTGGCGACGTTTCCGTTACTTAGACAGTTTTTCAAAAATTCCTTTTTCCTCGTCCGCTGGCGCATCGGCTGCTCCATCCGCTAACTCTCTAACAATACATCAGTTGTTGAAACCACTAATCATCAGGTGAATAACTATCTATACTTCCGCAACAGCGACCAATCGATCCTTTTAAGAGTTCCACGGATCACAACTTTGTTGGTGGTCGGAGCAACATCCCACTGTGGCATCGGACACTTAGTCCCTTAGATGTTCGCAACGACGGTTCATCAACATTGAAAACCTTTTCTGATCGATGATTGAAACTTCTAGTTGTCAGAATGATAGTTCAACTGACAACCGCAATTGCGGAACCCTAACGATTAAATTCTTTCGATGACGCTCATTGACGGTTTCATCTACTAATCTTTTTCGATGCTTTCTGCACTTTGAGAATTTTTGGAAATATTTCTTTCACTGTCTGTCGCTGCGTTGGATTTCTAAATAACTAACTCTCACCAAAACCTCCAGTTCTATCTATCAACGATCCCATCTTCTATTCTCCCCCGATGTGTCAACGGTTCAAACAACAACTTTTCCCACCACATCGGCGATCTGAAACAGAACTATCACGGCATCGGCAGTCGGAACATTTGTCCGTCGGAAGGATAGTGCTCTAGACTTCCGCAACGATGACATGCAAACATTTTTGGATGGCCAACGATCCCATGCCTTAGAAAAATATTCTTCTTACGTCGGCTCTTCCTTCAACTATTCATCGGCGATGTAAACCACTATTCTTCTCCGATCGCCACTGATCTCATGCCTTAGAAAATTTTTTGAAATTTTTTCTCCTCCATCTTCCACCATGTCAGCTGTCCAAGCAACTATCCATAAAGTGGATAGTCCATTAAGTAGCCACAATGGCAGACGCATCATCAGCTAACCTCCGTCGACATGTCATCGGTGATCCCTTTATCTTAGCGGCATCGATCGCCAATGGTTTTTAATACTTAGGCAAATTTTTGAACTTTTCTTGTCGCTGCATCGACTGATTCATCCTTTAATTCTTGCCGATGCTTTGATGATATTTGACGGACCTTCGCCAAAACCACGGCTCCCGCTTCCACTATATTTTTCCAATGGCCAAAGGACACTTAGGAAAATTCTTACAATTTTCTTCCTCCATCGTCGTAACATCGGTGGGTCGTTCTACTAACTTTCACCATCACCGGGGTCTTCTGTATCAAACGGCCGTCAGACTAGTCTACCCGCTGTGTCGGAGGACCCTCGTACTTAGTCCTCCGATGGGCTGATGGTTCCAATACTTAGAGAAATTTTTCAATTTCTCAAAATTCTCTTGTCATGCATAGATTCCTTCTGATTTCTGCTGGGCAGAAGGCAACTTGCCTCTTCTAGCTGACCTGTCATGGCCCATTCAGGCCCATGCTGTAACCTTGAGCTCTGATACCATTATGTAACGTCCCCAACCCTCAAACTGGCGAAGAGGATGCTACTATCACCAAACATACGGGAAAATAGCCCCATGAACATGAACATGCATATAATGCTGAAATAAAAAGCTTAAAACATAAAACATACTAAGATGCATAATACTTCATATACATAGCGGAAGCAAACACACATTCACTCAAGCATACCACATGTTCATTATATTCATTAACCAGTAAATATAAGTGCAGAGACAAAATAGTTAAGAATACTTATCTTAACTAGAATTTGTCCTGCAACCAGCTATGTCACTACAACGTTCCACCCAACCATAGGCCAGCGTGCTCATCACTCTCTCAACAACACTGCCATCCCCAAGCTGGGCATGATTCCTCAAGGAGTAAGGGTCAAAGCAGGCTTACACATAGCTAAGGTATACAAATCAGCCAAGCCCACACAGTAGGGTTTATCAAGCTATCAAGGAGCTAGGAAAGGCTAAATGCTAAGCTAGTGGTCTCAATGGAGAGCTAAGGACGCCTACACTAGAGCTAACCTGAATTCTAAGACATCCACACACCCAATTCGTGAGACCAAAACCCCCTTTCCCCAGCTCTCTTCATGAGGAAGAACAATGCTGATTTCCTGTGCGTGAGAAGGCGAAAAGAGGAGACTCCTACCCATGTGGGATGGTCAAGACAAAAGAAAACCACGATGGAGAACTCAACGGTGCCAGAGCAAATAGAAATCTCCCTCTGTGTGAGGATAACCATAACGACTCGCTGTGGGAGGAGAGTAACCGATATCCCTGTGTGAGACTGAGCAAACCCCCCCAAAACCGTGGGTGGAAGAGTGGTCACCATTCCCCTATCCCCGCGTGAGGAAGAGCGAGCTCGCTGGTGGAGTGTACGTGGGCAAAGACTGGAAGTCCTACCACCCACCACTCCCCAGCCATAACTGCTCCCAACTGAACAAATATCAGGGGTTTAAATGGGTGGCCGACACATGGCAAACTCCCAATGACCCCCACGGGTTGGAAACCCCCCCCCCTTAACCTTAGGAATCATGCCCTTTTCATTCAACGTTGCACCGTCTTAGCTGGTTGTAGGTTTATTTTAATTGATGTGCGTATTTACATGATGCCAAAACTATAATGTGCTGGATAACACGATATACCATCGACAACGATCTCTATTGCCGAAACATACACAACCAAATTGATGGTGGGGATTTTGCCTTTAGCTCCTCACCATGATTAATTACAATATATACATCATGTACCTTTTAATGTAACTGGGGTAAAAAACGAGGACATCACAATATTTTTCTTATTTATAATCTTCTTACCTCAAGAGATGTGTCCACTTGGTGAAGTCCCTTAACTTCAGATGACGTCCTATTGGATTGTGTCTTTAGCAAGTTAGGACCTCCTTTGCCATGCCACTATTTAACAAATCATCTTTGCATATATTATGTCGCACATATGCCAACAACCTTGTGGTACTTCGGTACAAATTGATTTGTTTCTTATGTTTCTTTACAAATATTTGTACCACTTACCAATTACTTTGTGGGACTTTTACACACAATTTTATTTCTCTTTAATCATAAGTCTCACAACTAGTATTTGTGCATTTGTGTTATATTTAATATTCTTTTTTGTAAAAATATGTGCACATTTGCAACCAATGTCATGGTGGTATAATTTCTTTCATGTGTCTTTGGTCCATCATCAATGCCCACGCATTTGACTTCTGATCCTTGATCATTTTACATTAATGATAACACATCCGACCTTTGAGCTTCGATAAATGCTACATATTCTTCTAATCTTTGATATTTTGACATTAATGACGACACATATTCAACCATCTCCCCCTTTGTCATTGATGTCAACACATATAGACTCCCCCTATCAATGCTCCCAACACATATAGGCTCCCCCTATCAATTCTCCCCCTTTGATTGGGATGCCTTTTCATTTATTAACTTCTCTTCCGCTTTGACATCAATGGAAAAGGGACCCTTTTGATTTGTTGTCTCTCCTTGAATTGATGCTCATTGCCTCAAGCATACCAGGTCGTAGAAAATCACATTATTTGCGTCTAATTTAATGTATCCCATTGACAATATTTCCTTGAGCTTCGGATAGGAGGTGCTTTATTGCCTTCAATAAATTTTCCTGTAATCGCACATATATTCAAGCTTTCACATTCATGGTAAAATTTGATGTGCCCAATAAGTTGTCCACATGTTGTTTTCATACTGTAGATTTTACTCCAACATCATTCTTATGAATCACCTTTTGTCCCACACATTAAATTTTGACTCAACGTGATTTTCCTTAGGTAGTACAATGCTTGAATTCTCTAGCTTCAATGTCCCTTCAATTTATGTTCAAGCGCGTGATAATATTCTTCTGAGTTCTATAAGTTGGTGGTATTTTAATTTCATTCACCACCTTGGTTTGTACTATGTCAAGCTTATCCTTTTATTTGCATCTATATTTTCCATTCTCCAGTCATCTTTCACCATCATGTCTTATTTCCAGCGTTTGAATAATTCCCTTAACGCCCTTTGCACAATGGTTCAATCTTAGCAGGTGGACCTTGGATGGTTGCAGATGGACATAGGTATTTGGTAGAGCTAGGTAATTGAGTCCAATTTCTTGCCATGATTCCAAAAGTTTGGCTTTAACCGGACTACTTCAGAGACGTTGTCCAATTTGTGTAGGAAAGTGGATGTCCTGGAGTAGCAATAACAACAAACATTTGACCTTCAAAGTTGTTTTGGGGTCGATCTAGATTCGTCATCTTTGAAAATGGATCTTATTCCATCATTGCAGTTGTTTGACTCTATAAAGCCAGTTCCAATGGACTTGGACTTGAATCTTTCACCTTTGCTTACCATCTGTACTAAAGAAGCTGACCTTGAGTCGAGTCTATGATCCACCTTCTGTCATCTTCAATTTTTTTTGTGCTTTAATTTTTGTCCTTAGCACCCAATTGGGGCCTGATGTAATATGAGTTTCAAAGCTCCATAGTTTTGTAATCATAGTTGAATATAATAAAAATTATACTTTTGCACAGTCATTGTGTTTTACTTGTATATTCACTCCCTTAATATTTTATGTATGGCTGATTTGCTTTTAAAATACACAGTAACAATTATTCAAATAAATTTAATGAACTCCTACTTACTATTAGTTTTTCTAATATAATTCAAATAGATTAGGATCTTTATCTAAAAGAATAACAAGCACAACAAAATGCATAAGATAGAGCAGATACATAAGACACAAATATTTTCCTTAGGGAAACCATAAAGGATAAAACCCTGCAAACTTCCTTAGAATAGTTCCGTCACTAAGACAATATCACAAGATGGAAAAACCCAAGTATAAGAAGTATTCTCTAGCTCTCTCTCTCTCTCTCTCTCTCTCTCCTCCTTGTTCTTCTCTCTCTCCTCATGTGAACTTGAGTGAGTGAGTGTGTGTATAAATAAGGGAGGGTGCCTTCCTATTTATACCTATCAAGTGTCTGACCTTACAACTTGGTTGGGCCAACTTCTTACCCTAACAGGGAGAACTTCTCCTAGGGGACGTAAAAATACATTTTATTATATTCAATTTGGGGACTACTTCCCTGACTTACAATAGAGGGTTTACCTTAATGACCATAGATAATAATGAAAACACGAAAGGAGGAAAACACAATCCAATGGGGGTACAACAATATACAATAATAATATACATCAAAATATATTCCGAAGCTGCAAATACAACAACACTCCCTCTTAGCGAGGAAGGTATTCTCTTGCCATAGTCATCAATAGATCTGGTCACGTCATCATAGCTGAATCATCATCATTGCTTCTACCATAGTTATCATCTTGTCGATCATTGAATAATGAAATCTATCTGTCTATCCATCATAGGAAGTTTCTACAGAGCCATCCCTATTTCATGCTAGGTGTAGGCCTAGTCCTCATATAGGTCTTCATCATATCCACGAACAATCTATCACATAGGTACAACCCAGGAACATACATTACATTGCCACTGCAATCACCTATGTCTCCTATTGTCATCTCATCGTATCCGAATCCTCTCATCATCGCACATGGAGCACAACCCCTATGCATACCATTGACCACCTGCGTTCTACCAACATAGGAGCGTACCAGGACTGATTACATCTCAATGATGACCTGTTTTTACCATTATGCGAGAATCACTTAGGAGCACACCAAGTACATCATGTCTCTCCATGGTCAACCTACATTTTACAAACATAGGAGCACACCAATACCCATTACGTCTCAATGACGACCTGCATGTACCACTATGTGAGAATCGACCAAGCGCACACCAAGTGCCTTATGACATCTCATCATTTCCAACATGGGACCTCATGAGGACTGATTACATCTAAGGATAACCTACGTACCACAACATGACTCATTACATCCAAGTACAACCTCAAGGACTCATTACATCTAAGGAAAACCTGCGTACCATGCTAGGTTTGATTACATCCAAAGACGACCTTCTAGAACTCATTACATCTAAGGAAAATGTGTGTACCATGCCACAACTGATTACATCGAAAGACAACTTGACAAGACTAATTATGTCTCGAAACAACCTACATGCAATTCCATGACTCATTACACCCAGGGATAACTTGTATACCTTCCCATGTGAGATTTTGTACCCGTCCATTTACGTCTTTCGGTCTTCTCATCATGTCTAGCATGGTATCACACCAGGACTCATTATGTCTAAGGACAACCCGCGTCTACCACCATGCAAGAGCTCTCCACTCCCTCTTTCTAGGGAGCTCAATATGGAGAACACCAAGTATCCCTATGAAGTATTTGAGCTTCACTCTATTTAGTGGCTTCGCCAACACATACGCTATCTTCTCATCCATTGCCACGTACTGAAGCTTCACTGCTCCACTATGCACCATATCCCGGATATAGTGATACTTGATATCAATGTGCTTCGACTTCTCATGGAACACTGGATTCTTATACAACTTCACACAACTATAGTTTTTGCAAAAGATACAAGCCACCTCTAATTCAAGATCAAACAAATCAGACAGCAGCTTTCGAATCCATACTACCTCACAACTAGTCAAACAAGCTGCAACATATTTGACTTCGACTGTACTCAGTGCTACGCAGGACTGCTTCTTACTAAACCATGATATCATACTGAATCCCAAACTGAAGCAACATCTTGAAGTTCTCTTCCTATTATTCGCACTCCCTACCCAATCTAGATCAACATAACTATGCAGGCTAATCTTATAAATTGCATCATACTTGAGTTCGTAATCAACTGTACCCTTTAGGTACCTCAATACATGATTTGCAGCTACCAGGTGAACATGTCACGAATCTATCAAGAACTGGCTCAGGGTGTCCACAACAAAGCATATGTTTGGTCTTGTATTCGTCAAGTACATCAATGAATCAATCATATGATGATACATCATGGCATCAATTGTCTCTGATGAAGCATCACACAATAGATTCAAGTTCGATGCCATAGGTGTGGTTATTTCCTTACAGTCCAACATTCCAAATATCTTCAGAATCTCCATTGCATACTTTCCTTGATTAAGGAAGGTTCCATCCCTACTCTATTGCACCTCCATGCCTAAGAAAGAGTATATCATTCCCAGGTCTTTCATCTCAAACTCAGTGGAAAGCTTCCTCTTTGCATCTACGACGCGTTCACCCTCTCCTTTCAAAAATAGGTCATCAACATATACTAGGAGCATCACCGGTCTTCCGCCTTCAACCTTGAGGTAAAGGTTGGAATATGATTTATTCTTGGTAAAGCCTAATCTCATTAGAAAGTTTTATATCATGTCGTACAATGTCCTGGGTGCTTGTTTCAATCCGTACAAGGATTTCTTCAATTTTCACACGTGTCTGCCTTTCATGTGTCTCAAATGTTAGTGGCTGTGCTATGTACACTTCATCTTCAACTACACCATTCAAGAATGTTGTCTTGACGTCCATCTGGTGTACTTTCCATTTCAATACCGCAGCCAATGAAAGTATAGATTTGTTGGAAGTGTATCTCTCTATAGGTGCAAATGTCTCCTCCTAGTCTATGCCTTTTTTCTGGGAGAAGCTACACACACAACAAAATTTGAACCCAAAATTCAATGAACAAATCAGACACAATCCGACAAAATTGACTATCTGTTTGGATTTCACCTTCAAAATTAGAATTTTGATCAAAGTTTTTTTATTTGATACATGGCATTGTTGGATATCCGACGACCGTCCATTATCCAATGACTACCGTCGATTATCCGATGAATTCCGTAGGATATCCGACATATACATGGTAGTGGTAACTAGAGTAATATTGTCGGATATCCGTTGAATTTTAAAATTTGAAAACTTTAAATTATGGTAACGTTCCGACATGTTTGCTATACAAGGGACGATATGAATAAATTATACTCTTCACACAGACTGGTTTCCGTAAAAGAGTACACAATTATTTCAATTGTTTTTGTGATTAAAAATAGTGAAGTGTAGAGATTGACTTTTTAATATTGTTAATCTTCATTCAAGCTTTTTATGAGAAAATGTCAAATAGCAATATTCGTGATCCTGACGAACAAAATCGACAATTGCTTGCTAGATTGTGGGATGGACTGAAAAGAAACGGTGATGGGAAATGTTATTGTCCATGTAGTCAATGAAGGTTATTTAAAAGGAGAAGAATAAATATCACAACAACTAGAAAACATTGTAGGGAACATGGACAAGTTGAGGGTGGACATGAATATTGTCCATTTGTAACTTTTGCATTATATATGTTTTTATACTAATTGCTTTTGTAAATGTTTGTATTATTTTAATATTTATTATATTATTTATTATATTAACTAATATATATTGATGGTTTCATGTAATTATAAAGAAATACATCCTACAACATATCATCCGGAGGACGTGCTTTCAGAACAAGTATCGGAGGAACATGGAGCTATGAATAATGGAGAACAAGTTAATGATCATATTGAAGAAGATGATCACACTGATAACATAGTTGAAGATGATGGTACACATACATTGATCCATGATGCATTTAATGTTAGAATGGATGATGATGATGATGATCATGAAAATGATGACTTTGATGGTGTTCATGATTACCTCTTGTTGAGAAGGCAGATGAACCCATTTATGAGGGATCAATCACAAATATTCTCTCTACTATATTGTTGATAATGAACTTGAAGGTTATGAATGGTATTTCAAACACATCAATCACATAGATGTTAAGGTATGTAATTGTTATAGCTCAAAATGACACATCTCTACATGTGACCACTTTCCTATGTTTTCGTTGCATGTCGACACTTCACGAAAAGTCATTGAAAAAACACCTAACTTGGAGGACCCATATATTGAGTTTTGTAACTCTGTTTGACCTCATCTCTACACTGTTGGAAAGGTATTTCTATTAGCTAAAACTTTCTAGAAGAAACCAAAGTCTGAAAATGCCTAGAAATACCCTTAAAATGACTTTTGTGATGTGTATGCGAGTTTCCTTAAGGCAAACCTGCGTACATACACGAGTTGCTATATATAATAGTCATGTATGCCTTATATACACAACTTTCTGCATTGCAACCCACGTATACCTCCTATTGTACGTGAATGTTGTCTCTGCAACCCGCGTATGCCTCCTGAAAATGTCAAAAAACATGTCTTTTGAATTTCGGGTAGTTTGGGTAGTTATGCAACTGACTCCTTCAGTTGTAACTACTTTGTCTTCGCCCCTAACTCTTCCTTAAGCATATAAATAGAGGTAGGGAGGTCCATGAGAGGAGACTTGAATATTTGCACTGTTACACTGGAGGATTTGGAGCTCTCTTTTCCCACACCTTCTCCCTAGAGATCATCCCCTTGTGTTGCAGAGCTTGGAGGCTGAGTTCCTTGGAGAAGAGAAGCAGCAGAACCAAATCAAGGTTTCGTGAGGTGCTGAACTTGAAGAGAAGGTATACTTGTACTTGTTTTCGAGATTAATAAAGATGTGATGTCCTTATTCTTCCCAAATAATTGTTCAATGTGTGATTGAATCTCAGTTTATGATCATATTATGATGTTAATCAAATTATTATTTCATATTTATTTGATTATCATTACTTTATATGTGGTCATATTGGTTTGAGGAAGGTATAATTTGTTTTACAGGTCTCTTGGAGCAAAAGGAGCAAGAGGAGCAAGAAGAGGATTGAAGGGCTACTTGGATCAACCTTTGTTTGGCTAAGGTATGAACCATTCTAATCTCTGAATCTTGCTTGTATTTACTTACAAAACCATTTGCATCCACCTTTCAACCCCAATATGTTGATGGCCTCTTAAACCCTAGCCACAGGAAACTTTCCTTTACAACAAAACTGGCGACTCCACTGGGGAAAGCCTTGTCTGTTTAGGGTTTGTTTGTCTTTCTTTCAGCCTTTTGTGAAGTTTCAGGTCCTTCTTGCCACTTAGGAACAACTTCTTAGTCTGATAGCACACTTCCCCTGCCTTCCTAAGGCAGTTTTTGACCTTTTTTGGGATTTTTTCCACCCATACGCGAGTTGCAGACTGAACAATTGTGTGTCTGGTTTGGTACACACGACTTTCTATACTATCAACCCGCTTATGATACGTGACTTGTCAGTAGTTCAACCCGCGTGTGCTTGTACACGCTACTTGTTGTATTGTCAACCTGTGTATGACATGCAACCTGTCAGTAGTGAAACTCTAGTATGCCCCTTTAAACAGTGTTTTTATCGTCTTTTGTGGTTTTTCTTCTGTTCGAAGGTTGTTTGGTAGGTATTTTGGTGTCCTCTGCAGGTGCATGACTCCAGGGAGTTAGTGCCATCCCTTTTGGTTGTTCTTTATCTATGTGGTAAGCCTTTTTTATAGCATTAGGGTTTTCTCTTTGCTCTTTTCCCCCACCTCCTTTGCTTGGCATGATTTTTTGGCTTATGTTGATGGTCAACCTATGTCAGTGATATTTGTCTGAGTTCAGAAGCTTGTTGGTGTTGGTTTCCTTCTTGTTTTGTTGGTTAACTTCACCATGCCAAAGTAGTTGACTTGTCTTTTATGCAAGCCTTCCTTCCAAGTAGGGTTTATACCGACTTTAGGGCATTCTAGAGTTTGTTTGGTGGTTGTATAACAGAGTTACTTTTGCTTTGTTCTTGTCATCTGCATGCTTTTAGTTTGTAAGTAGTTTTTCTTTTGCATTTATAAAAGAAAAATAAAAAGAACATATACTTGTTTTTGCTGCTTTCCCCCCCACCTCCTTCTTTGGCTTGACCTTGTTGGATAAGGTACTGAGCAACCTCTGTTTGTAGGTTTAGATTGATACTTGGGACTTATTAACCTTTGTTTATGTCAGTCTCATTGCTCAGACACTTCATTCCAAAGTTGTTGGCTTGTTTACCTTTGTGAGCCTTCCTTTCAAGAGAGGTTGATATCCAACTTTAGGGAAACCTAGGGTTTGTTTGTGGGGTGTAGAGTTGTTGTCTATTTTCTTTGCTTACATTACTTGCTTGCATTAGTTGGTAGGATGTTTTTTCTTTTGCATTTATAAAGGAAAAATAAAACAAACACATGTTTGCTTTATATGCATGTAGATTAGTTTTTTAGTCTAGATTGCATGGCATATCATTGTTTTTGAAAATAAAATATAAAAAGAATTTGTTCTTTTGTGGCTTTTAAGTTTCTATTTGAAAAAGAAGAAGAGAATAGTTTTTTATTTTTGCATTTCATTTCTCTTTGTTTAGTCATTTTGTTTCAACTTTGAGTCAAAACACCACATAAGTTTCACGCCATTTACCCTCTAACTAAAAACAACCCTTAATATAAAGGATATAATTTAAAAATTATTAGTAATTTTTATTTTATAGGGTCATACACCAACTAGCTTAGGCTCAGACTTGTGGATTAGGGAGTTTCAACTCTCCACAAGTGTTAAAAATTCGGACGTAGTTGGCCAATCACTAGGTAAACCCTTTTCTATGTGGATTGTATCTGGGAAGATCCTATCAAACGGGAGTTAAGTATGAGGCCACATGGAGGCTTGGACCGAGGAGATAACCCTTTGATTCCTTGTCAAAGCGTAGACCAAGGTTTTTGCGCATCTGGGGATTCTGTCTTAGACAGGGTTTCGGGCTTTGATACCCTGCCCATGCATATGAATCAGGCTTGTGACTGTCCCCCCAAAATATCAATATAGTGAAGGTAGCCTTTTGTCTCTTTTACATCTAGGGTTCATACATAGGCACACCGGAAGGCTATTTCTGGTTGACCTTGGACGGGCTTGGAAGGTAACCCTAGTAGAAGGTGTGGGAGGGCGGTGGGTGATTCCTCCTCTTGTGCCTAAGAACATCTATAGGGATGCCAAGTAACTGTCTATCAAATTTCTTTTGGAAAGCGTATCTTATACCTATTTGTCTGCTTGGCTTTAGGAATTTTTTAGTGAGTGCTGTGTGGTTTGTCTGTACTTAGTCTGCCTTCAGTTGTGTGCTTGGTATTTTTGGTTTCCTATTGACCTCAGACTTTGTCTCCTTGATTGAAAGTAACACCCCTTTGAACACCAACCAAGAGATCCCCATGTTGGGAACTCCTTGTACTATCCCTCTCACAGGGAATGTTGGTGTTCCCTTGATGGCCACCCTGAATCTACCTGGATTCACCCTAGGGCTACCGGTGTGGTTGTTTTCCACTCCAAATGTCCTGAATGCTCTCGATGCTTCTCAAGTAAGCTCCTTATATCAAGGGCATCAAAACACTGCTTCCCCTTCACCTGTAGTTTATTCTCCTCCTCCTTCTACCTCATGTGGTGAAAGTACTGATACTAGTAACCAACAGTATAAAAGGAGCAAAAGAAGAAGGAATAGGAAGAAAGCACATAAGCAAGGGAGCACCCATTCAACCTCTGTAAGTCAAGTTGAACCTCACCACCCAGCCTCTGCATTTCATATTGGGGGAACCTATCCAACCTCTGCAGGTCATGTTGGATGCAAGCACTCAACCTCTGCAAGTCAAGTTGTTCTTCACCATCCAACCACTATTGATCATGCTGGTGGGATCCTTCCAACCTTTCCAGGTCATGTTGGATCTAGTCACTCAGCCTCTGCAGTTCATGCTGAGGGTAGCCCTCAACCTCTGATGTTCAAGTTGAACCTCCCCATCCAACCTCTGCAAGTCATGTTGAATCCATTCACCCAGCCTCTGTAGTTCATGCTGGGGGCACACACTCAACTGCTGCAAAGCATGTTGATCCTAACCATTCAGCCTCTATTGTTCATGTTGGTGGTGCCCATCCAACCTCTGTAGGTCATGTTGGACCTTGTCTCTCAGCCTCTGTAGGTCATCCTAGGGGAAGTCTCTCAGCCTTTGTAGTTCATGCTAAAGACAATCTATCAACCACTGTGAGTCATGTCGACACTGTTGAAAAGACTAACCGTTCAAAACAAAAGCCCAAGTTTCCTTGTAATCTTTGTGAGGGAGACCACCTTACTTGTAAATGCCCTTCTATCGCGGAGGTGTGAAGAGTTTGGTTTCATGGTAATTCCGTTTTTGAACATCCTGAAGATTTTGAACAACCAACCTCTCTTAGTCAGGTTGAACCTAGTCACCAGGCCTTTGGTGGTCATGCTGGGGGAAAACTCTCAGCCTCTGTAGGTCATGCTGAGAGAAAATAGTCATCCACTGCCAGTCATGTTGACACCGTTGAGAAAACTGGTCATTCGAAGTGCAAACTTAAGTTCCCTTGTAAGTTTTGTGAGAGAGATCGTCTTACTCACGAGTGCCCTGCTATCACAGAGGCGCGAAGAGTGTGGTCCAAGACTCAAGAATTTCCTTCTCCTAAACAACCTATAGTTTCTCAACAACCTACTCAACCTTTGGTTGATCAAGTGGTCAAACCAATCTTAGCTTTGGTTGATCCCACTCTTCTTTCAGAGAGTGATCCTGATGTGATTGAACCAATGTCATCGTTGGTCAATCCCACTCTCCCTTCGGAGAGTGAATTTCATGAAGCGGTTGAATCGATTCCATTGTTGATAAATCCCACTCTTCCTTTGGAGAGTGAAGTGTCTGCTAGTCACATTTTATTCATTGCCAGTTCAGAACTTACTGAACAAGGGGGCACCGAACTCTCTTTGGATCAACCCCCACCAAGTTCTCGGATTGCTTCCTTTGATTGGGATAGCCTAGTTGAGCCGTTCATTCCTTCTGATGCACCTTTCCAGATAAAAGTAAAAGTTGAACAATACACGATTGCACATTGTATTGTTGATGAAGGAGCCTCAGGTAGTATTTTGTCTGCTCATGCTTGGCGAGGCATGGGATCTCCCAGCCTTGTGTCGACTGTTAGTCAGTTACCAATGTTTCATAGAAGAACTTGTATAGCATTGGGAATTCTTGCTCAAACACCTATTACTTTGGGTGGGAAGACTGTCTTAGTTGACTTCATGGTGATAGAAGACCCCTTGGACTTCAATATGCTCCTTGGACGTGATTATGTCTATGCCATGCAAGCTTTGGTGTCAACATTCTTTCGTGTGATGTACTTTAATCATGGCAAAGAAATCCGTCTCCTGACCCAACTAGAGACCAAGTCTTTCCTTTATTGGTTCTCAGTGTTTCTGTAGATGCTACCCCGCCACAGGTGAGCTATGTGGCCTCATGTCCTTTGCGTTCAATTGCTACTAAGAAGCAGCCTCTGTTTTCATGCTTACCTTCTCCGGACTTGGTCCCAACAATTGAATAGGTGAGTCATCCTATACAGACTGGGGAGCCTTCTCTCCACTCTGTTGATCCATTTGAAAGTTTAGACATGTGTCCTATCTCGGATGATCTCCTTCCTTTGGATGGAGTCTTCCTAGAGTCTTTGATACAGTCTGATCTTCTGTTGTATGTTGGTTCAGTTGTGACTAAGTCTAACCCTGATTTTCCTAGTAAGCTTGACCTTTCTTTTTATGTTGGTCTTGTTGAGTCTTTTGACTCTCCCTTTGAACAACAAGTCAGTGATCTTGATGAGTTTTATTTTTTCAACTCCCGTGATACTGAATTTGTTCCTGTAAACTCTATATCCCTCGTTGATTTTTGATTTCCTTCTAAGGTTGATGTTATTGGTTATAAACCCTCATATCTTGGCACTATAGAGTCCTCTTTCATTGATTTTTCCTTTACTAAATCTTTTGTAGAAGACAGCAAAGCCACATGTGTTTCTGCCAAAGTAACCCACATCAGATCATTTCTTCTGAATATGATTCTGATGTTGTTGTTTCTTGGAGATAGGATTTTTAGTTTCACAACTGTTTATTGGCCTCACCTTGTTGTTCAAGCCATAACTACATTTGCATGTGCCCTGCTCGCGCTTATGAGCCTGATGCCGACTTCCACGCTTTTAGCTCATTGTATAAGCCCTCATCTTTGTTCTCATTGTCGCTAAACCTTGTATCATTTTGCCTTTGCAACTTGACACCATTTACCTTGAGGAGACCTTCCCCGAATGTCTTTATCTTGCTCATGTTCCTTGCATTATGCATAGGTTTGTTCCTCGCGCCTGGAACTAGTTTCGCTTGCCCCTGACACTCGTCTCCTCGCATTTAGAGCATTCTTTCTGCTCTCCTTTGAGCTCATTAAAAACAATAAGGAGGTCGCAAGTTGACTTTCCCGTACTCGTTAAAACTTCACGGGAAAGATATTGAGTTTCTTTAGGCCCAGGTCTGACTCCTCAAAATAGACTTGACTACCGAGTAAACTTGTCCGTTCAGGCTCGTTAAGAATATGTGAATGGGCATCCACATTGGTGGTAGGATATCACTTTCTCAGACCATGTGGAATAATACAAGAAAGGAGCACTCTCTTTTCTTCGGGATTGAGAAGAGTATTCTCAGGCATAAGTTTATCACTTTTCTGGACCTGAGGGACTAAACTTACGAAAAAGAAACTTACGGGACTAAACTTAGTTTTCTCTTTTTCGTGCTCTGGACCTAAACATGAAAAATATTTCGAGTGTACTTTATGTCTTTGTCATGCTCGTTAAACTCTAAAGAACAAAGCATTGAGTTTATTGTTGTAAGCCCCATTTCTTGTAATCAAATGGATCTTTCCGAGTGATCTTTCCTTTGTTCACACTCGTAAAACTCAGGCTATATGCTGCTTTTGAAGGAGTGTTGGGTAGGTGGTAATTTAACCTTTTTCAGACCTTCTTGACTAAATACAAAAAATGTGCACCTTACTTCTTCGGAAGCTAAGAGATTTCTTCTTTGGTATGTTTTATACTTTTTCGGCCTTAGGAGACTAAATTGTATGAAAAAGCACCCCCTTGAGTCTTCTTTGGAGTTTTCAGACTCTCTAAACTATGAAAACACCGTCGAGCATGTACTAGTTCGGGCTTGTAAAATCCACGAATCAATGCTTTATCAAGCATTCTTCTGTCTTTTCTTCGAGCTTGCCAAAAATTAAGATGGTCCCGAGTTTGCTTTCTTGGACTCGTTAAACCTTTACAAGAAAGAGGGGAAGGGAAGTTCATTCACATGTTTTTTACATCATGGCAGCAAGTCTTGTTTCCTTGGACAAAGCACCAGTTTTGAGTCTATCAACAGTTGGGTCCTAGTATTTTGACCTTATCTTGATTCAGAGTTTCTTACTCCTCCAGTTGGTCTTTTTTCCAATTATATGGGGAATCTGTCAATGTCTCCTACATTGCAGATTTGTGTCTTTGGTCCTTTTGTGTCAAAAGTTGCCTAAGTCACTTTTGTGTCATGCTCACTGTTTAAGGATTAAACCTTTGTCGGCCATTTTGCAGTTGCCTTGACCTTTTGTGTCGGCCATTCCTTGGTATCAGTTCATTACATCATGTCTTCAACGTTCCTTGTTGTGAAATTCAGTACCAATTCCAGATCCAATTAGTCTTTGACTTAGCTTGTGTTGGATGATGAAGAATGCCTTAATGCCTTCCTTCCAACGGATCTCTTCCTATCGACTGCAACACATCTTACTCTGGGAATGAGATTTAGAGTTTTATGATAGTACCTTGGGGATTACAGTCATCAGTGGCAATTTCCCTCGCTATTGGGTAGTGGGAATACCTTAATGTTTCCTACTTGATGGATTCTTCAAGTGTTCGACTTCAAGTCCTTGTATTCACACTTGTTAGAATGTACTAAGTACCTTGGGGACCATTTTCATTAATGGTGGTTTCCCTCGCGTTTGTTAATAGTTTTCATTATTGACCAGTAATCAAACGGCTCCCTCCATGTTCGACTTCAACTCCTTTACTCGCATGGTTAGGATTCGTACCTTTTTTGGGCGATTTGGATTGAAGACCTTGGGCCGACAGTAGCATCGTCATTTTGCTATTGCCCAAGTTGCGCAAGATCTTGTCACACTTTACCTGACATTTTGCTGAGACATAGATCCACCTTGTATTTTTGTGGCTATGATCGATTGTCGAGTATGGATCCACCTTGTTCATTTGTGTCCATGACTCCTTTAGATTTGATATGGTGCCTTTTTGCATATTGAGCGACCATGATAGTTTTATCAGTTATACATATGTTGGATCCGCCTGTATCTTTGTGGCAATGTTCTGTATATGGACTTGTATGTCCCAGAGATCAGTTTTTTCTGACATTTATCTCTCTTTCAGGTACCTTTGTTCGAGCCTTTTGATCTTGGATTCTCTGCTCTCTCCATACTCAGCTATTTCCTTTATAATGTATTTCGACTATCGTCTTCCCCTCTAACCTCATACATTATGGGGCATATGTTATAGCTCAAAATGACACATCTCTGCATGTGACCACTTTCTTATGTTTTCGTCACATGTCGACACTTCCATGATGACACTTCATGAAAAGTCACTGAAAAAATAGCTAACTTTGAGGACCCATATCTTAAGTTTTGTAACTCCGATTGACCTCTTCTCTATAGCGTTGGAAAGGTATTTATGTTAGCTAAAACTTTCTAGAAGATACCAAAGTCAGATAATTCCCAAAAATACCTTAAAATGAATTTTTTGATGTGTACACGATTTTCCTCAAGGAAAACCCACATACGTACGTGAGTTTCTATATATAATAGTCACGTACGCCTTATATACATGACTTTCTGCATTGCAACCCATTTATACCTCCTCGTGTACATGACTGTTGTCTCTGCAACCCGCATACACCTCCTGAAAATGTCAAAAAACACCTCTTTTGAATTTCGGGTAGTTTGGGTAGTTATGCAACTGACTCCTTTAGTTGTAACTACTTTGTCTTTACCCCTAACTCTTCCTTAAGCATATAAATAGAGGTAGGGAGGTCCATGAGAGGAGACTTGAATCTTTGCATTATTATGCTGGAGGATTTGGAGCTCTCTTTGCCCACACCTTTGCCCTGGAGATCATCCCCTTGTGTTTCAAAGCTTGGAGGATGAGTTCATTGGAGAAGAGAAGCAACAGAACCAGATCAAGGTTTCGTGAGGTGCCAAACTTGAAGAGAAGGTATAATTGTACTTGTTTTTAAGATTAATAAATATGTGATGTCCTTCTTCTTCCCAAATAATTGTTCAATGTGTGATTGAATCTCAGTTTATGATCATATTATGATGTTAATCAGATTATTATCTCATATTTATTTGATTATCATTGCTTTATATGTGGTCATATTGGTTTGAGGAAGGTATAATTCATTTTGCAGGTCTCTTGGAGCAAGAGGAGTAAGAGGAGGATTGAAGGGCTGCTTGGATCAACCTTCGTTTGGCTAAGGTATGAACAATTTTAATCTCTGAATCTTGCTTGTATTTACTTGCAAAACCATTTGCATCCACCTTTCAACCCCAGTACGTTGATGGCCTCTTAAACCTTGGCCATAGGAAACTTTGCTTTACAACAGTAATATAATCCCTCGCATATATATTGTCGTGCTAAAGGTTATCATTGTTCGTCTAATGAAATTATTGTTAATTCATAAGTCAAATTAATATGGATGAAATGTGTTTCATTAACATTGTTGATATATTTATATATTAACTAGATTTTTATTTTAATTTGTTGTATCTTGATAGCTAATTGTTGTAGCTTAATATCTGAATTTGTTGTAGCTTGGAATGTAGTATGAAGCAATTCATGAATACCCCGATGACCATGTTATATATTATAATCCGCATGAATTTTAAACTAAATGTCCAAAATGTCATATTAGTAGATATCAAACAGATCAAGTAACAAAAAATATGCCTCGCAAGGTTCTTCGTTATATTCCCATTATTCCATGTTTGCAATGACTGTTCAAGTGCAAAAACATAGCACAATTTATGGATTACCATGCATGGAACAAAAGTCAAGATGACGTTATTCGGATACCTGCAGATGGTTCTGCATTTAGAGATATAGAGAAAAAATGGCCTCTCTTTAAAGAAGAACCTCATAATCTTAGGATTTATTTGGCAATAGGTGGTATCAATCCATTTGTAGAGATGAGACCCATTTGCTCCGTGTGGCTTATTTTTGTTATCAACAATAACATTCCTCCATGGTTGTCAATAAAGATGGAGCACATAATGTTGTCGATGATTATTCTAGGTATGTGTTTACAATTTTTTTTTAATGTAGTGGCATCTCATTTGTCGTATTTTGTTGCATAATGTCATATATATATATATATATATATATATATATATTTTATTTTTCTCTTGTGCATGGTTTATATATCTAAATGGTTGCAATAATTATATATTTTATATGTTCAAACCAATCAGGTAAGTACCAAGTTAAATATATGAATCTATATATCGAATTGACGAGCTACTAAAGTTATGGAATGGAATCACTACGTATGACGTATCTAGACCAATACGACAAAGTAAATTTCAATTCCATGCAATGCTTGTATGGACAATACATGATACCCCAGGGTTAACCCATTTTTGTGGTTTGTAATTATAAGTTCCACTTTAATTGCATTTATTTTTATGAACTAGTTAACATATTATGCACACATGTTTTTTCAAATAATCCATTCATTTTATATATGATTATAATTGACATAGATATCCCATCTCTGTATTTAGCTCTTCAGACAAAGGGAAAATTTGCATGTCCAGTTTGTGGTCCTAAGATCAAATCTCGTTGTTCCAAAAGTTTAGGAAAGGAGGTGTTTGATGAGTATAGGCACTTCCTCTCTAAGAATCATAGGTATCAAACTACCGAAATACATTTGTTCAATGGGAAGCAAGACATTGCATTAAAACTGCAGAGAATGACACATCACTTATGTAAGTTGCAATATAATATAAATCATCAAGGTACATACGAATCATCGTATATGAAATGTTATGAAATTTTGTTTATTAGGTGTTGTTTACTGTAATTGACATTGATTTCTGTAATTTCTTTTCAAACTATGATTCATGAGGGCTGTCGTGATCATGAGGGCATTAATGGGCTTCCATGAGGAATGAAACGTTATCCTAAACAACTCAGTAGGTTTCCCTACTATGAGCACGTACAAATTGTTCATCTGTTTGATACAATGCATATCAGAAAGAAAGTGGCTGAAACATTATGGCGAATATTGGATGGAAGGAGTGAGAAAGAAAAAATTGTCAAAATTTGCAATGACATTCATGAAACCAACCATGCAATGAAAGAATTCATTCAATTTCATAGAAACGGAGACCAAATTTATATAAACTCACTTCCATGGATGTTAACAGAGCAACAAAGTAATTTTGTAAAAGAAGTCATGCGAAAAATTAAAATTTCCACCAGATTTTGTGCGAACGTGAAGAATATCATAATAAAGAAAGTTGGTTTTGCAGTGGTGAAAACACATGATTGACATATCTTCATGAAGGTAATTATTAAGGTATGCATATAATTATTGTTATATTAATGATATTCTAGTGCATATTGTTAGTATTTTTTGTCTACTTTTTGTAAAAAAAATGAAACGATTTGTATATTGTTACATCATGTTCTACCTCTCTCTCTCCTGGACATCTTTGACAACAATGTCAAACAAGTTATATATAATCTTGGGAATACATGAGGTAAGTAGCAATTTTTGTGCACTAATTCATGTTATGTAATATATTGTTTTTTTGGGTTAAATATCGTGATTGGTTTGCATCACTTGTATATTGTTGCCATCTAAAGAAATCCATAAAAAAGATATAAAGTATTGGAGGAGAGAAATTACTCGTCTCATGTGTGAAATACAAAAGCATCTACTTTCTGCATTTTTCAATGCACAAGAACAATACCTCATACACCAAGTTGAGGAGATTGAATTGTGTGGACATGTACACTCAAGGTTCATGTGGATGGTTGAGAGGCACTTGAAATTTTTGAAGGGTTTGGTTAGACAACGAGCACATCCTAAGGGTTCTACGATGGAGGGATATATGGTATGCCAAAACATGATGTACATTAGTGAATATCTTCCTAAATTAGAGTCAAAGCTCAATTTAGCTCACATTTGTGATCCACACTCCAATAACAATTTCGAAGGGGAGTACCCGAAGGGGAAAGGTAGATCGAGGAAGGTGAAAAGTAATTATTATCTAGTGGAGATTAATTAATTTAATACATTTGACTGTTGATTTTTATGTTTATATCATACACATTCTATTTTTAATATTCAATATTCATCAATTAAATGTTTCTACTTTTTAAAGTGAATATACATTTGTATTCAATTTTCATTTATTTTTATCAAATAGTTGGTCGAGAGTGGGATGCACTTCATTTATACATCACAAACAATCTTGACTGGATGAAGGAATGGATTGAACGATGTGAACAAGCTGGTCATGGAATATCATGGGAAGGTGTGGCTTCATTGGTTAAACCAACACCTCACAATGGAGATACCAATCTTACACAAAGGGAAATCGATTTAGCATATGGTTTAAAAGATAAGCAGGTAAGCATATTAATCAACCACACTATTTTTTTAATTGTTGCAAACATATTGATGTACACGTTGTTTTTTTCCCTGTAGGGCACAAAAATGCACTTAATCATAAATGGATCATGATGTAATATTTATCATGTGTATGGATTGTTATAGGTAAAACACCATAAGTCTATGTGGTGCAATGGCTGGAAATATCGCATCAAAAATTTGGATGAAACAAATAAAACATCAGATTATGGGATATCTGCAGTCTTTGAGGTGACCAATGTTTACTCTAGAAGTGACAGACATCCAAACTCTCACAAAATCGATACTATGGGTATTTATAAGATATTATTCAGTGTGTCTTTAACTCCTTCCAGGTAGTTCTGTTCGTTGTCAAATGGTACAGGTTAAGATTGAATCAACGTGATCCTGATAAAACTATTATTTAACATGATAATGGATTTACCATGGTTAATACAAGGTTGTTTGACACAGGGACGCAACCCTATGTTCTTCCAAGGCAATGTGAACATGTATTTTACTCTGAGGTTCCGGGTAGATGGGGTTGTTCATTTATTGTGCGACATGATCCAAGGGGAAGGCCGATAAAGTAGAACGTTTCAGAAGGTAATGAAGAGGGTCTCGAAGAAGAAGACGATGTTGAAGATGATCAACATGAGTTAGATGATAATGTTCGAGAAGAAGACATCGAAGGATTAGTTGAATCAGATGATGTAGTAGACAATTTCCATGAAGATGATATCGAAGATGACATGATGATTGTAACTGACATCAATGACGATGATGATATGGCCAATCCTTACAATGTTGACTCTAGATCAGATGATACAGATGATGACCTGGATGAAGAAGACGATGAAGTCCATTGAAGTGTATGAGGCATGCCTTAATATATCTACTCTATATACTTTGATTTAATATTGATATAAAATTATTGAATTTTATTGGTACATATAAATTAACTGTTTCTTAGTGTTTTTTCCACTTTCCTTGTATGATGGAATATTTGTTATAATTAGAGACATTGCTTCTTAAGTATGACAAAACACACATTTTTTTTTACATAGATTTTGTCGGGTTATGAGGAATTGAGAGTGATGCAGGGGGGGGAGGGGCCATAAGAGATTCCATCTTCACATGGTTGGCCTGGTTCATTAGACAATATTAAATTATTCTTGGAACAAAGAGAATATTAGTAAGGCAATGCACAATTATCATGCTAATCCAAATGGTATGCTTGATCATGTACTGCATGGGGCCAACGTTGATTTTTTTTAAATTTGTGCTTGCTTGGACTGAAATTTGGCATGGTTAGACTAGATGCACACATTGACGGTGTGGGAGGGTTTCTAGAATCAAACATGATTGACACTCCAGTTGATCATGTACTTGACCCTGCATATAATAAGTGACATGTGAATGGGACCAATGATGGATTTTTTTCAATCTGTAATTGTATGGATTGAAATTTGACTTGGTTATAGTAGACGTGTGTGTTGCCGGTATGAGAGGGTTTCAAGACTCAAACATGACTCACACAAACAAATATTTGACAATCAAACAAGGTAATGCATAGTATGATTATTTCACCTTCATTATTGTATATTGATATTTCATAACCAAAAAATAAGGCATTGCCGCTGAGCATGTACTTGACCCTGCATATAATAAGTGACATCATGTGAATGGAGCCAACGTTTAATTTTTTTAAATTTGTGCTTGTATGGAATGAAATTTGACTTGGTTAGAGTAGATGCATGCATTGAGGATATGAAATTTAGTTGACAATGCTCTCTCTTTAGTTGACAATAAATATCATGATGATGATGACGACGATAACGACGATGTTGTTGTTTATAACGATTGTGATGATTAATAGTGATGACAATGATTATGATGGGAATGGTGATGATGATACTGGTGATGATGATGATGATCCCGATCATGATGCCAATGACGATGACGATGATGGCGATAATGAAGATGGTGATGATGATCATATGTATGATGATCATCGTGATGACAATGACAATGACCATGATGATGATGCTGCTGATGATGATGATGTTGTTGATGTCAATGACAATGGTTAATCATGTATTTCAATCTTATTTACATCAAATTTTTCATATTATAATCCTAAATGATGTCTCTTAAGGGACACCTTACCGATGAGTATGCTATGACATCAACGTTAAATTAATGTTGATGGCATAACATACTCATTGATAGGGAATCACTTAAGAGACGTCGTGTAGGAGTATAATTAAAAAAAAATTGCTAGTTCTCTTGGTACCATTAAAATAAATTAGGACCTCAATCTAGTTCTTCCTTTACGAGATAAAAAGATTTCACCCTATACCTTAGTATATGGGAAAGGGTCCATAGTTTCCATGCATACTGAATTTTATTTTCCATGACACTTATTTGAGTATTTATGCTTAGGTTGGGACCAACCACAGTTTGATAAACATCAAACATAAAACAATAATAAAGACAATAATAAATATAAAAAACATAAAACAATAATAAATATAAAAAACATAAAACAATAATAAACATAAATCATGAAAAAAGAATTAAAAAAGAATAAAAAATAAAAAAATATTTCAAAATATAACACTCACCTCCTTCCCACTTGCTGCGAGGAATACACATTTCATTAAAGAGGTCATGGATCTCATTGAGGAGTTTTGAGAGGAGGTCAGAGAGGTCATTGAAGAGGTCATGGAGCTCATTGAGGAGGCCCGAGAGGAGGTAAGAGAGGTCATTGGAGAGGCTGTGGAGCTCATTGAGGAGGTCTGAGAGGCCGGTGAAGATGTCATAGCGCTCATAAAGGAGGTGAAAGAGGTCACTAAAGAGGCCATAGATCTCATCGAGGAGGTCATAGAGAAACCGAAGGTTACTGAGAATAGATAAAGGAGACACAATGCCTCCAAAATCGATTAGTAACCTACCATTTGACCTGACCAGATTACTCTGTTAAATTTCTCAATGTTGTAGATGCGGTTTGGTTTTAGGGTAGGGATTGTGAAAAATGTTAAAATATTAACATGACTCTAATTAACAACCAATACTTTGTTCTTGAACACAACATGATAGGGATTCTACAAGAGCCTTAGAGAGGGAAAACCTGTTAGACATGTGGAAAAATTTGCACTTTAACTCATTGACATTTTGTTTTCCTTAATTGATTTTATTTCTCCTTATTGGGAGATGGATTAATGAGTTCAGTACTTACTTCCAAGAATGTATACCCATTTTTGGCTTCAATTTATTGGAATGTATGGCAGGTAGGATTCCGAGGAACATCTCTCAATGTAGAAATCAATATCAAACCCTGCCGACCAATGGTTTGCCGTCGAAAAATGGAACAAAATATTCTAGTGATTTGCTCCTCATTTCATTCTAGATCTTTTCTATATTTTTTCAATTATTAGCAAAAATTTGTAATCCTTTGTCTCCATCTACATTTCCAACATCAAGAATTTCATAATTAGGATATAACCTAACTAACTAAAAGTGATTTTCTGTAAAAGAAAAGTATAATGGAGATTGAATAACTTAAGGGAAGAACCTTAAAAATTAGCTCTAATATCCAAATTTAAGGAAAGTGTTATTTTCTTGTGCCTCTAGTGAGATATGATTTGAATTTAGTGAATAATACTTTATCATGCCAATATGAAATAACGCTACCACCTCTTGAACTTGTCCAAATTGGGTCATTCATATTAGCAAGCATTCATATGGACTTTGCCAAAGCAAAGACATTTCTAGGATTTAGTATCAATCGATAAATCATTTACTTTGGAATGCCAATTTTGTGAAGAACTTACATCAAGTTCATTTTTTACCCGTATCAAATCTTCATTTTCTTACAAAGTATAGGTGACATGATGTAGAATCTCCTGTCTGTAATTAGAGGAAATACCATGCAAATGGAATTTGGCAGGTAGTGATGTCTTTGACTAGCAACCATAAATTACCAAACCATAAATTGCCATCTCTATGGAATATAGTGCCTGTGCATTCATCCCGCAAATCTCTTAAGATACCATCCTTGAGTTAATAATAGTAACCCAATAACCATATTTTACATTCAAGCTAATCACTGTGTCCAATGACTTTACATAGGAGTAACATAACATTCATAAGCTAAGTTACTAGGCTATGGATATGGATCTGAATATGGTTAAGATCCACTGATTTTTTGAAAATCTAGCCTTATATCTAGTTGGTGCAGGAAAACCTTTGCAACATCAATATCTTTAGTTGCAATACAATCTGTGTGGGAACTTCCTTGCTCATGAATATGACCAATAGCTTCATTAACATCCTTCACTGTTTCCAAAGTATACGTCATGGAACTATATTCATAATGGGGATTACTACTTATAGAAATTAAATGTTAATGTTAATTCCAGTTTAATTTTACACAGTAGCCAACATGCATTAAATGTTCAAGATATCATCTTTAGAC
Source organism: Pseudotsuga menziesii (assembly GCA_001517045.1). Lineage (NCBI taxonomy): Eukaryota > Viridiplantae > Streptophyta > Pinopsida > Pinales > Pinaceae > Pseudotsuga > Pseudotsuga menziesii. The sequence goes on along the minus strand of LPNX010283483.1, from coordinate 45,988 downwards.
CTTAGTCCCTCTTAGGACTGTAATTTACCCCTTAAATCCTTATCTTCCATCTATGATACATTCAATTATCTTCCCATACATCCATAGGTCATCCTATCTAACTTACCCTTAAGATTCATAAAATAAATATACTAAACTTTCCGATTTTGTCCTTCCACTTGGTTGCTGGTTATACCTCTAATGTTCTAAGTTTTAAGGTCAGATTTGAAGTCTTTCAATCATAAACACATTTTCCAAGTGAGAAAATAAGTCAACAAATCAAATAATTCTCTAATAATAGTTTTTTGTTGAGTTTGAGTGTACATTCATACCCTTGATTTACTCATATATTTTTGGTTTTTATCATCCTTAATCATTGTTGGTTTACTATGGAATGTTACAGTTTCATTTCTACCTCAAGCAAATTCATTGTAAAATACCATGCCACTAAGTAAATTGAATCAATCAATTCCAAAGGATTTTGGTATTGGAGCAAATCCCTACAAAGAGATCCATGGAAGGAGGTTTTTCTGCACATTTTAACTTTTTTTCTGGTAGTTTTCCTAAAATATCAACGTGAAGTTCATAGGCATGTGTTAGTAGGCTTAAAAACCAATGACATGAACATATTTAATTGCTTGAATACTTTCAAATGGAAACTTGAAAGCAATCTATTTGTGAACATGAATTTATGGCTGATGTTTTGTCTAAAGAAATGATACATTCCCCTATGGGGAAGGTTAACCTTGAAGCATGCTTGGAAGGCCATATCACTTTCACAATTCATGAACTTAGATTCTAAATATGAGGTCATTGAAATGTAGCGTATCTCTTTATAGTCAATTTCTGGGTATCATTGTCCACTTTTTTTAAGGATTCTGTAAGGACCACATTAATGAGCTAGAACAGACTGAGATGTTTGAACCTAAACATGATTTGTCTCACTTGGTATGGATCTTCAAAAGTGGAGTTATATTCAATTTTCCAAACACTACTATTTATATCTCCTTTGAGAAGAGTAAACTTGTGCAAAGTATATGTCCTTATAGTTACGAAAAACTAAAAGAAAATGTGAACTAATAACACCCTTAAATATCTAGTTTATTGTGATCCTTGCAATTCGATCCCAAAATCTTCAAATATGCATGAATTAATGTTATAGCTGATTTTACCACTACAGGTGAATCACACTTGTATGGCCTTCCCCTGTCCCTCTGTAGACTCCTTACACCCCTTGGACCATTTTTTGTCCTTTGATGTTTCCTTGACCATCCCTAAAAACATGTGAAAATTGATACACGCGACTTTTAAACCCTTAATCGTGTATATACGCGGGTTTGACCACTAAAACTGCGTACATCGGGATGTGTACAAAATCCAAATATTTTTGGAGTTTTCCTTGACATGGATTTGACTCACTTGACTCCTGGCCTTCCCTATGCCTTGAGATCGCTCGGATTCGACCTTTCATTACCCCTTTGAAAAGCTATATAAGGAACTCTATGGTACATTGAAGGCATATGAGAGAATTGAGAGCAAAGAAACTATAGTCCATTGTTGCTGGAACTTATGCTTGAGTCTGCATCCCTTTGTCCCTTGGAGTACTTTTGTGTTCTTCCCAAGATTTCCTTGTGCTTGTGAGCTTGCTATCGAGAGATGGAGGATTGAGGTGGTGGAGGCCCAAGTGGGGGATTCAGTTTCTCCAATTTGCAGACGTGACGAAAGAGGTTGTATCCATTGTAATCTCTGATTTTATATTAATAGAAATATCTTTTCCTATCCAATAATGTATGTTTGAATGAATATTTTATTCATGGGATGTTTTCAAATGCTTATACATTGTTTATTATATATGCTAGAATAGATCTAACACAATTATATATAGTATGCTTGTATTGTTTACTTGTTGTTGAGGAAGTAATCTATCAATTCAAGCTAATGTTGGAAAGCTCAACGAGGATCTACTTCAACCGTCTGGAATAAGGTACAAGGTCTGATCCTTGAGTGTTAGATATTTAATTTCTATTGCATATTGGAAAGGATTGATTTCTGGAGTCAAGCTGTCTGTTGTTGTACCCCAAGCCATAGGAATTTCTCTCTGTAACAGAATTGCCAACTCCACTGGAGAGTTCCTAGTAGTTGTCCTTTGGGGGTTTTCTATCGGCATTCAATGACTTTGAATTGCTCTTTCTCTCTTGTTTCTGTGTCGGGTCTGGGGGCATGTTTTCCTTGTAGTGTCTAATTGGTGTGAAGTTTGTCTCAGCTTGTCTGTTTGCCTTTATTTTTATGCACCTTTCTTCCTGTACGTGAGTTTTGAACTCACAGTCACGTATATATGCGGGTTTCTTTGCTATTTCCACGTACACACGTAGGTTTACTGCGAACAGTCGCATATGCCCTTAGTTTTTCCTTTTAGAGGAAGTTGAATGGTTTCTGGGTGAGTTGTGATGATTGCTGAGTCTCCTTTGATACTGCCAGAGTCTGTATACACCTCTGTTTCTGACCAGAGACGTTTTTTTAGGGTAAATTTCTTTCTTAAGAATGTTCTTGTCATTGCATTTTCGATTTTTTGTTTTGGGATTAGTGCATTAGATTTCTTTTACCTTAGTGCTTTGCTTGAGTGCTGCTTGAGTGTGCTTGCAAATTTTGGGGGTTGTAGAATCATTCTTTTGCTTTTTATATCTCATTTTATTTCAAAAAATCCAAAAATATTTGCTTATCATCATGCATTGCATTTTGCATTTTGCATAGTACTTGCACTAGATTTGCTTTGGAGTATTAGTCAGGATTTCATATAGGAAAGCTTGCATTTATCATTTGAAGAAAATTAAGCATTTCACGTAGTAGCATACCCTGTTTTCATGGACACAATGCATTTGCATTGATTGTTAGGTGTGCATTTTACTTCATGTTGTGTCATAACACCATCAATTGCATGACCATATCCCTCTTTTGAGTAATAAAGCTAATTAAAATCAATGCTTAATTAAAATTAACTACAGTATTTTATTTGATAGGGTTCACCAACAAGATTAGGATTTAGGGTCTTGGAATAGTTCATTGCGAGTAAATTCTCCAAGGCCACTAAATAACAACATGTATGTGTCTGTCCAGGTGAGTGTGTGAAATCCTTGGTATAACCAGTGTTTCTCAGGATCCTCCTCACAAAAGGGAGTTAAGCACGAGGCAGTGTGAGCGGTTATTGATTGGGATGACCCCTAGTCATAACTGAGTAGCACCAGAGATATTTCTAGGATTGTATTCGTATTTGGGGGCTCTTTCGAGAGTTTTGGGCTTTGCTACCCTGCCCATATAGTCAATCCCGCTTGCGACTGTCTGCCTGAGCATTGATTATATTGAGGTGACCTTAGTGGCCTTACCTAGGATATTGAGGGGGTACTTTGCAGGGGTTATTCTGCAGGTGTCCCGGCCAGGTTGGGGTCGAACAACATAGTCGCTTTATGCGTTGAAGCTAAGGGCCACAATAATTAGTTACGTACCTCCGCTTGTTGTGTATGGGAGTCTCAAGCCTCTCCTAGGCGAGACATACCTGCTTCATTCAGGAGCTCACTTATCCTACCCTTGATTGCTTGTATTTGGCTTTAGATTTTATTGGTGATTGCTCTGTGCATGTTACCTTGCCTAGGGTTTGCATAGATAGAGAGTATTTTGTATTTTTTGAGTCATTGTGGATTCGGGTGCGGCTCCTTGTCGTTCTCATCGTTTAGCAGGACTTCTACCTTCTACATCTCCTCCTCCTTTGGGAGAGAGAAATAGATAGTCCAGGCGGACTACTTCGCACATTGATTCACACACCATGGGAGACCATATAGAAGGTATTCCTGAACCACCTTCTCCCATTCATGTGGAATATGGGGAGTTTACTCCTACCTATGATCCTTCACCCAACTTGATTGGGTTAGGTCCTGTGATTTCTGAGACAGGAGCCTTTCATGATAGACCTACTTACTCTAGGGTTGATTCCCCATTAACGCATCGCCGATATGGAATGCTGGAGGATGATGAGACTCATTTTGAACCCGCTAGCACTAGTTATGGTATGTCTAGTTTTCCCACACATGATTTGGCATTTCATGTCGAATCTGAGTTCGAGCCTACCACTATGCCTGGGGGCACTCTCATTCCTTACCATGCGAAGAGGTTTGGGAGCACTAGTCACATTGCACCTTCCATCCCGATGGTGGAAGCTACATCACATATTCCTCCTAGGTCTAGGGTAAGTGATCCTATCAGGATACCAGATCCGAGACGAGTGACTATAGGGAATAGTACGTACATAATTACACATATCCCTTCATCCTCTATCCCTAGTTCTTCGAATGTTCACCCTCCACCTCATTCACGTGGTCCTTTGGGCCGGAACATTGCTACGAGTTATGTCTGTACTGTGGTTACTAGACCGGTAGTGTCTCAACTTCATGCACCACCCATTGTTTCGGGAGGTCATGTTCATACTTCTAGAGGTCATGTTCCTACTTCTAGAATGTATATTCCTACTTCCGGAGTGTATGTTCCTACTTATAGAGTGTCTCATGGGGCATCTCATGCAATGAATTATGGACCTTATTATGGGACGCAGTATGGACAGGGTTCTTCACCTTATGGGGGTGGATATCAACAACCTACTTACTCTCCAAATTACAGCTTTGTAGCTCTGAATAGTCAAGGTCCACCACACTATGGTGCTTCCATGCCACCCTATATGGGTCAAATGGGAGGAGGGCACTATGGCCAAGGCCATAGTGGTAATCAGACCTATGTGAATCAAAAGTATCAGGGAGTGGTCCATCGACCTCATCATCATAGGCTCCCTTTCCTCACAATGCTGAATCTTCCTGACTTGTCGAGATTGACAAAAGATCCTGTAGCTCATGACCCGGCTTGGCCAGCTGTCCCTACTAAACTTCCCTCAGACATACCTAAATTTGAGGGCAAACCGGGAGAGGATCTGAGCGAACATGTTACTACCTTTCACCTATGGTGCTCTTCGAATTCCTTACACCAGGACTCCATCTGTTTAAGGCTATTTCAATGCACCTTTATAGTGCCTGCCGCGAAATGGTATATAGAGCTACCTAGGGGGGCATTCGCTTTGTTCGATGACCTAGCGATGAATTTTCTTAACCACTTCCAGCTACCAGTGCGTTATGACGCTGGTACTGAACTCTTGTTGACATTTCAGCAAGATAAAGCCACACATATCTCGGATCATATCCAAGAGTGGCGTAGACGGAAGAGGTTAATTAAAGCCTTTATATCACTAGAATTCCTCCTTGAATGGTTCCTTAAGTCGTTATTGCCGTATATAGCGAAGGATGTTTCTACATCCGGAGTGCAGAATGAGGAACAAGCAATTTTTAGGGCGCAGGAACTGGACTTGATTTATGCTCAGTCCGGTTTGTTATATGAGATCATTTCCAATGCTTCGGGTTCTAGTTTTGACCCCAAAGTTAAACCTGGACCACATGTCGATGGCATTGTTGGTTGTGCAAGTGCGAAACCTATGGATTCAGTTGCAAAACAAGTTATTCAATTGCCGATCAACCAATATACTTCGGGACAAGCCACGACTTCATCTCAACCCACCCAAACGGTGAGTGTACTTTCGGTGCAATCGTCGGACCAGAAGGGTAACCAGCAGCCCATACAGAATAAAAAGAAGGGTAAGAATAATTGTAAGGGTGGGATTAGGAATGAGAATGCTAATAATAATGACAAGAATGCCCACAATGCTGGGGGGGACAAGCAAGCTAAACGTAAGGTTAAATTCCCTTGCAAGTTGTGTAAGGACGATCACCTCACTTACTTGTGCCCTCGTATTGAGAGGCCTCAAGATTCTTGGCACAGGGCCCTGCTGTGCTAACTAACCCTTTACCTCACAATCAAAATATGAACTCCAGGACCCATGATCAGTCTAGTGGTGATCAAGATCCACCGAAGGGTAGTGGTCGTGGTTGCATTAACATGGTATGTGCTGCAAAAGTTGTGACCCGTGCGAAGGACTATGGTTCGTCACAACCCAAACCAGGAAAGGAACCTGATCCACAAGGGTATCCTTTGCGTATTGAGAAACCTGTGGATAAACCTAAAGCTGCACCTCGCATTCTTAAGGGAGTCCTTAAGCGTTCGGGGCACAATCCTAATGCCCGAGCCGCCCAAAACTATTTAGTTGTCGAGGATTTGGGCCACACTCCTTATGCGATGTCTGCATTGGAAGTGCTTCAGAGTTGTCCTTCGCAAAGGAAGGCTTTTCTTTCTACCCTTGGTGTGAATGATTATCATTCTTCCTCCTTGATTGAATTTGAAACCGCAAGAATTCAGCCTTGCTTTCCTTACTATGTGTCTCTTTTGATTCACGTAGAATGTCTTAACATGACCGTCAAGTACATTGTGATTGACGAAGGCGCTGCTACTTCTATGATGTATTTATCGTGTTGGAAAGGTTTAGGTTCCCTTGAGCTGTCTAAATCAGCGACCATGCTAACTGTGTTCGATGGGAGATCGTTTGGGCTACACGACATCCTTCCTTCCCTTAAGGTCCGTTTGGGAGGGAAGACCATTGCAATAGAGGTTGAGGTGGTTGATGCGCCCCTTGACTACAATCTCTTGCTGGGTAGGAATTGGATGTAGAGTATGCAAGCCATTGATTCTTCCCTATTTCATGTTGTATGCTTTCCATTTAACGGGAATATAGTCATGATTGATCAAATGTCATTCAAGAATCCGTCTATTATTTCATCTTCAGGAGCTTCGATCCCGATCGTTGAACACTCTCAGCCGAAAACTGGGAGTGTGGGTGTAGGCATGTATCCATCCCTCATGGGAAGATTTAGTTGTCCTGCATCGATCCTTATGATAGGGTATAGTTCCGGTGAGGCTTTGACATCTATGAGATCGGTGTCTTTTCGCATGAGTCATATGGAAGATCCTTGGATTCTTCCTACATCGAGTACTCCGAGTGAGCCCATCGTGACAGACGTGCCATTGCCTGCAACTATGATAGCTTATCAAGATAATATAGAGTGTGTTGTAGAGCCTAGTCCTTCCTCTTCACGGACGACGGAGGAGGACCCTTATGTGCTGCCAACATGGGCAGTGCAATATTCTCACGCGCATGACTTCCTTGATAATGTTTTCCCTTTATATGAAGTGATTATTGAGGCCATGTCGGGAGTTGAGCCACCATGGGAGGAACTCCATCATAGATCTTAATTTCTTCCTGAGCTTGACTGCTTGGAGCGTGAGGACTTTAGGGCGGTTCTTAGTGAGAGAGTTGGTAGTCCTATGGTTCCATTAAGCTCTCCTGGGTCGATGGCTGATCGAAACATGGAAAACATATCTTTAATGATTCCTATCAACATCTCTCATGATCCTGGAAGGATTGAGAATGTCTATATTGGGGCAGAATGTTCCCATGCTGAGATTCAAGAATACACCAAGCTATTTAAATAATTCTGTGATATCTTCGCTTGGTCTTATGATGAAATGCCAGGAATCAACCCTCGTATTGTCGAACATGAGATTAAGACTTATCCCAACGCTAAGCCTGTTTGACAACGCTTGCGTGCGGTGAATCCTAGGAAAGCACCCGCGATTAAGGCAGAGATAGAGAAACTGTTGAAAGCCGGTGTTATCTATCCCATTCCCTTGACGGAGTGGGTTTCAAACCTCGTTCCGGTGGATAAGAAGCAGGGAGCGATCCACATATGTACTGATTTTTGTGATTTGAATCATGCCTGTCCTAAGGACAATTTCCCCACACCATTTATTGATTAGATTTTGGATGAGTGTGTGGGTAGCGAGGTTTTTTCCTTTATGGATGGCTTTTCCGGATATAATCAGATACAAATTAAACCTGAGGACCAACATAAGACTGCATTTATTTGTCCTTGGGGAACTTTTGTATATCGAAAAATGCCTTTTGGCCTTAAGAATGCTGGAGCTACTTTTCAGTGGGCAATGACCTTGATCTTCCATGATCTCAAGTCGATTATCGAAGTATTTTTGGATGACCTTGCTGCTCATTCTCGTATGAGAATGCATCATTCCTATCACTTGAGATTGGTATTCGAAAGATGCCGCCATTATTTGGTTAGGTTAAATCCTCATAAGTGCATATTTTGTGTGAAGTCAGGTCGCTTGTTTGGATTCATTATTTCTAAAGAGGGTATAAGAGTCGACCCTTTGAAGGTTGAGGCAATACTTCAGTTGTCTCCCCCAAAAAATATTTGTCATCTTCAATGTTTGCAAAGCATGGCAAAATTCTTACAGAGATTTGTTGTCAATTTTTCCAGTTTGACTAGAGGTTTCATGCGTCTTTTGAAGAAGGACACCACCTTTTGTTGGGATGAGCAAGCCCAGGAGTCCTTGGATGTGCTCAAGTGAGCCCTAGCATCAGCCCCAGTGATTAGTCCCCCAGACTATAGCCATGATTTTCTACTTTATGTGGTCGCATCCATCGAGACGATTGGTATGGTTTTGGTTCAAGAGGATGAGGAGCTCCAAGAGCATGTCATATACTATCTACGCTGGAACCTTATTGATGTAGAGATTCGTTATTTTCATGTTGAGAAGCTTGCTTTAGCTACTGTACATGTGGTTCAACGGTTGAGACATTATATTCTCCTTCTTCAGACCTTGGTTGTAGCCCATGTCAATCCATTTCAATTCATCCTCACTCGAAGGATGATTGGGGGAAAATATAATAAATGGATTTTCATCCTACAAGAATTCGATCTCGAATTTGTTTCAGCGAAATTGAATAAATCGTTAATTTTTGGAGAGCTTATATCGAATTTCCCAAGCGAGGTCAAGGAGTTGGTTTGTGAAGATACATTTGTCGATGAACATGTCTTCTTAATCTCAACTTTAGACCCATGGTATGGGGATATCATTATATATTTACAAACATTGAAGGTCCCTACTCAGCTCTCACGAGATGAATGACGACGATTACGTCATGTGTCTAAGAATTACCTCATAGTGGATAACACTTTGTACCGCCATGGGGTGGATTCCATTTTATGCCATTGTTTAAATCATGAAGAGGCTGAGGTAGTGCTGAATGATTGCCATGGAGGGGCATGTGGTGGTCATTTATCTGGGCTTTCTACAGCCCAAAAAATCTTAAGAGCGGGTTATTTATAGCCGTCGATCTTTAAGGATTGTGTTGATACGGTCAAGAGGTGCCACCCTTGCCAGGTGTTTGCACATAATATGTGCTCGAAACCTACCCCATTACATCCCATCATCACCTCTGGTCCCTTCACTAAGTGGGGGCTTGATTTTATGGATTGCAACCCAACTTCAGCTAGGGGGCATCATCATATCATAGTGGCTGTTGATTACTTCATGAAATGGGTTGAGGCTATGCCTATAGTTAAATCCAACGGTGAGACAGCCGTGCACTTTGTATTCAACCAGATTATTACTTAGTTCGGAATTTCGAAAGAGCTTGTCACTGACCATGGCTCACACTTTCAGAATCATATGATGGAAGAGTTGGCATCAAAGTTAGGGTACAAGCAAGAGCATTCCTCCTCTTACTACCCTCAAGCGAATGGATAGGTAGAAGCAGTGAGTAAATCACTCAAATCCATTCTCCAACGAACCATCACATAGAGCAAGAATAATTGGCACATCATGTTATATCCTGCTTTGTGGGCATATAGAACCGCTGTTAAGACTGCCATGGGTTTTTCTCCATACCAACTGGTACATGGAGTAGAGTCGATATTTCTGGTTGAATGCGAGATTCCTTCTTTGAAGCTACCTGTAGAACTCTTACCAGACACTTCACCATTGGAGGAGTGTTTGGTCCACCTGGAGCAACTTGGTGAGCAGCGTCGAGATGCCTTGGTGGATCTAGAAGTAAATAAGTGTCGCATAAAAGTCCAGTACGATAAGTCTGTCCGTCCAAGGAGGTTTAGTGAGGGAGACTTGGTCCTTTTGTGGGATCAACCAAAAGAACCCTTGGGGGCAGGAAAGTTTAACCCCATGTGGCATGGTCCTTACGTTGTCAAACATGTGTTAGAGAAGGGTGTGTATGAGTTGGTGGATTATGAGGGAATGGCCTTGGCGGAGTCTAGAAATGGGCTATATCTCAAGAAGTACTATGCATGATTTTTAGCCAAGGCTGGTTATTGTATATTATTGTACAATTTTGCATAGTTAGGTCTTTTTCTTATAGTGATCGGGTTTGTGATTAGTTTCCGTTTCTTTTGGAAAATGTCAATGGAATCTTCCACCTACATAGGATTCACAGATGGTGCGAGCTGTCACACTCAACACTTAGCCTCTATTGCTTGGGTGATTTATACTCCTATGGGTCAGGTATTGTCTTCAGGAGGAATATGTTTGCGGCCATATTCAAACAATGTTGCTGAATATAACGGTCGTTAATGAGCTTCTACAGGATGCCATTTCACATGGCATTCTCTCTCTTGAGGTACGTCTTGATTTGGAGTTAGTAGTGTCACAGCTTAATGGTTTGTACCATGTTAGAGATCCGATGTTATTAAGAAGATTCTTACGTGTGAGATTATTAGAACGACAATTTGACAATATAACATACATACATATTCCAAGAATTAATAATCAAGTTGCAGACTCATATGCTAACTACGTGTTAGATTGGCTTTTGTTTCATACACAATAAATTCATCACAAACACAATTTTTTACACATGTAAATAAATAAACCGATCACCATAAATTTTTTATATAACATCCAAAATGTGGTAATACATAGTGTCATGATACAAAAATGGGGCTCTCGAGCCACCAAGATATAATACACGGTAATACAAAATGTATAAATCCCAGGCATCTAAGCCTGGGGAAGAGGAGGGGGGTTGTGATCATGGAAGGTCACTACGGCTCTAGCTAGCCGTCGGAATAATTGCACCCATGCTCGTGGTACACCCACCACTTGGTGCTACATAGCCTCAGGCAAGTCCTCGACTTGCGCCATGGGAATTCTATGTGTCAGCCTAACAAAGTTGGTATGAATGCTCTGGAGCATCCGCTCCACATCCACACCCGTGATATTATCTCCTCTTCCCCTCCATCTATGACGAGGGAAGCCTTCAGGCCGCCATGGTCCCACATTTGCATGCAAATGGTAGATGTCACTATGTATTGTCACACAAAAATATGTCTTTTGATTCCATATAATCAGAAAACACAAAAAAAATTAAATAACTCAAAAATTTTAAAGAGAGGGTTGAGATTCGTTACCTATGTCACCATATGTCGATCCTGGTGGTAGCGGCATGTCCGAGTCCTCTCAGAAATCTATCCCCGCATAGGGTTAGTCATCGATGGAAAGTATCTGTCGTTGCCACCACGGAAAGAAATTAGCTAGATATGGGTTGGCCACCCTACCTCCCCCCAGTTTGTGCATCGTATCTTCCCAACGCCGTTGGGATGGATCTCGAATCCCGTGAAGAGGAACGTCAACTCTGGGGCTCAATCCTTGAACATGCTCAAAGAAAAACATGCTCAATATGCTGCTGAACCCAAAGTTCTGCACTCTGCCCAGCTTACACTCACTGAGCTGATGTTTCATGTTGCTCAGTAGTGTGGTGCTCCAGTCATAAACCATGGGTCTCATGCACTCCACTACATAGAACATCAGAGGCCGCGAGGCCTGGTGGAGTGAAGCCAAGCCTGCTATCCTTCCCAATGTCAATAGTATGGCCTTTAGGCCCAACACCTGTATAGAGTTGGTTGGGATCTGACTCCCCACCTTCTCTGTGTCTGGATAGCAGTACACCACAATGTACTCATCGATAGTCAGGCCACCTCTAGGCCCACTGCGAGAATGAAGGTTCACTACTTCCCCCCATCAGGAAAGTCCAGTAATAAAGTATATGTCCTCCACCTCTATAGTGAGGGACGTCCCATCTATTTGGAAGGACTCAGAGTCTGGATCCCAGTAATCCACCAGCATCTGCAATAGTATTGGTTTGGCCCTCAAACCACAAAGACACCAAAACTTGTAGAGTCCACATGCACACAACGCTTGTTGAGCCATTAGATCGGCCCTTACTACCTCCTCTACATCACCATGTTCACGCTCTCTCCATTCTAGGACCATCCTGCACAAAAAGTTGCAAGTTTTCCCATTAGATTACTTGAAAAACCTCATGCGCGGCTGCATATGCGACTGTTTGCCAAACAACCACGTATTTATGCGACTGTGAGGGCATTTTCTGCGTATATCCAGCCCTATACACGGAAAAACCCTCGATTTTCGTGTGGGCCGCAGCGCCTTTTTTAGAATGGCCTAGAAACCTCAAATGACCATGGAATTTGATAAAAATTGCATTGAAATGGAAGAGAAGAGCATGGGTAAGTACCTGGAAGAAACGGTAGTGGATTCCGCCAGCTGGATCTCCTGGAATTCGCTGTTGAAAATTTGAGCTCAATTGGGTAAAAATTTCAAATATTTTATAATGTTTTGAATTTTTTACTATTTATAGAAAATTTTCAAATTTTTGAAATTTTTTATCCCCTTTCCTATAGTTTGGACCATTTCTAATGATTTTGGACCATTTTCGACCTAATTCATGATGTAGGAGACCTTTTTGAGTGTCGTTTCAACCGTTGGATTGACTCATTCATGCCGATCTCAGGTATCATGTCTAAACTAGCATATAGGTTAGGTTTCATCACCGTTTGCATTTTGCATGACCTTATGACCGTTTCGTCATAGCCTTAGGTACGAACCCACTCTATTATGTCACAGAACCTTCTGGTTGTTTTAGAAGTGGCATGGTATGAGTGGTAGAGCTTGACCTTACATGGGTACCCTAGTTAGCGCCTTATATGCATTTGGTGCCCATGCTGACATTTTAGGGTGTGGGAGTTCGTTGTATAGTATTGCCATGACATTTCGCAAGAGTCTCATACTCCTCTTGATCTTTTTGCTGGCCTATTTCCCTTAGGACTCCCTTATGTCAAGTTGTAATTGCATTATCATGAGCTTTTCCTTCCTTATTGAGCTTTATGATGGCTTCCTTGACATTGCGTTTCAGCCATATAGCCCGAGATTGTCTCATGTCTAGCCATGCAGAGCCATTTTATATATCCTTTGTAGCTTGATTTCCTTTTTTTTACTGGGAGGGGATTTTCCCCCGAGTGTCGATATCCTACACATGTGTCCTTGCATTGAGCATAGGTATGTTCCACTGCTTGGAACTAGTTTGTTTGCCCCTATGACACTCGTCTCCTCCTAGTCTGTAACTATAAAGCAGTTTTATTCTTTTTCAAGCTTTTTAAATATTTGAAAAAATCCAAAAAAATAAAAAAACCGAAAAGTTGGACAAGGAAAGATGTTATCTTTGGCAGCTGTTGAATCGTGTCACCTTCGAACAGAGCACTATATATCACATCCATTGGTTGGGTTTATAGTTTGAATTTAGGAGCTATACTCGTTTATTTGAGTTTATCTCCACCGACTGGTTAAGCTTCCAGTCCCCATGGAGTCTCTGTCGATGCCTCCTGTGTCACAGAGATGTCCCAATTTGTATATCGAGTATATGCTGCATTTATTCAGTCACCATACGTCGTTATGCTCTTGTTCGAAGGAAGTTGAAACCTGAGTTGGCCATTCCTTAGTTATCTTGACTTTGCATGTCGGCCATTCCCAGTATAGTTACTGGTTCATGCACCTTATGATCGAGTCCTTCCACATTATACAGCTTTGCTGAGTACCTCGTGTTGGATGATGGGGGATGCCTTAGTGCTCTCCTTCCAGCGGATTTCATCTCATCAACTTCAGATCATTTATTCTGGGATTGGAATCTAGAGTCATTTTTGAGTGCCTTAAGACTTGCAGTCATTAGTGGCAGGTTCTCTCACCATCGACAGTCTTTGGGAATACATCAATGTCCCCTGATCGATGGATCCTCTCAAGTGTTCGACCTCAACACAATTTATTCACACTTGTTATTTTGCACTCTAGTACCTTGATTCCCATTTTCATTATCAGTGGGTGATCTTGCGTCTATTAATGGTATACATCAATGACCGGTAATCAGACGATGGACTACTATGTTTGACCTTGACACCTCTATTCACATAGTAGGACATGTACTAGTAGCGGTTTATGTAGAAGAATTTCCAGATTGGTGGCATCTCTTATATGCTACCTCCTTGATCGTGCTAGTGTTCATGAGATTTCAGCTCTCGTGACTTGAGTCCAGTATATGTTAGACATTTTCAGCCATTAGGTAGATCTTGATCCATTATATATCTTCAGCCATTATGGAGATCATGGTCCTTTGTATATCTTCATCATGGAGATTTTGATCTATGTATATTGTACGTGGCGATGACCACTTATGTGATATCTTGTATCATGCCTATTCATGGCCATTGTACTCTTATGTATCTGGGACTGCTATATGTATGTGCAGTTATGTGCAGAGTTGTATCATTGTACTATGTTAATTGGGTGGCTGGTCTTCCATTTGGGATCCTTCATCACTTCACTTCTGGGATGTACTTATAATGTATTTTGGCCATCGTATGACCCCTCTGACCTCACACATTAGGGGGCATCTATTATAGCTAATTTTACCACTACAGGTGAATCACACTTGTATGGCCTTCCCTCGTCCCTCTGCAGACTCCTTAGACCCCTTGGACCATTTTTTGTCCTTCGGTGTTTCCTTAACCATCCCTAAAAACATGTGAAAATTGATACACACGACTTTTAAACCCTTAATCACGTATATACGCGGGTTTGACCACTAAAACTGCGTACATTGGGATGTGTACAAAATCCAAATACTTTTGGAGTTTTCCTTGACATGGATCCGACTCACTTGACTCCCGGCCTTCCCTATGCCTTGAGATCGCTCGGATTCGACCTTTCATTACCCCTTTGAAAATCTATACAAGGAACTCTATGGTACATTGAAGGCATATGAGATAATTGAGAGCAAAGAAACTATAGTCCATTGTTGCTGGAACTTATGCTTGAGTTTGCATCCCTTTGTCCCTTGGAGCACTTTTGTGTTCTTCCCAATCTTTCCTTGTGCTTGTGAGCTTGCTATCAAGAGATGGAGGATTGAGGTGGTGGAGGCCCAAGTGGGGGATTCAGTTTCTCCAATTCGTAGACGTGCCGACAAAGGTTGTATCCATTGTAATCTCTGATTTTATATTAATAGAAATATCTTTTCCTATCCAATAATGTATGTTTGAAAGAATATTTTATCCATGGGATGTTTTCAAATGCTTATACATTGTTGATTATATATGCTAGAATAGATCTAACACCATTATATATAGTATGCTTGTATTGTTTACTTGTTGTTGAGGAAGTAATCTATCAATTCAAGCTGAAGTTGGAAAGCTCAACGAGGATCTACTTCAACTGTTCAGAATAAGGTACAAGGTCTGATCCTTGAGTGTTAGATATTTAATTTCTATTGCATATTGGAAAGGATTGATTTCTGGAGTCAAGCTGTCTGTTGTGGTACCCCAAGCCATAGGAATTTATCTCATAATTGTCAGATATACACATTAGATTGAAAATAACTAGTTTAGCGATTTTTGACGACCAGATAGAAACCATAAATACAGATTTTACCATATAGAATTTTTCAATAATGGATGTGCAAGTTTAAACTGTAAGACCCTCAGATGTCTTCTTTCAATTGAATCGAAGTTCACTACAATTGGAATTATATGAGTATAATTAATACCACAAAATTATGGAATGTATGGTTATATATTATATTAATAGTGCTGTGGTGTAACCACAAAGAAGATACGCCGATTAATACATTAGAAAAATGATATCTGGTAATGCTAAACCAAATTCTAAATTCCTGAAAATCTAACAACACTCCTACTTCTATAAAGCCGACCAGAGTTAAGATACCAAGATAATTTTCTAGAGACATAACATATTCAAAAAACAACTGCAAAATTTGATCGACCATAATCAAATTTCTTCATGGCCATAGGAATGGGAAGGATTTCCCTGTGGCACATTGGTGCCATTGTTCCTCTCTAGATCAGCGTCAGCCATTCGAACCTAATCTCCAGACCACCTACCTGAGTCAACATCGCCTATTCTGACCTCAAGATGGTGCCAGCAAGTTATTCACAGATCTGGATCAAGTCTTTGTCCACCATTTCAAAGTGATGACCTCCTTCCTCGTCCAACCACAACAGGAACCTCTTCTGAGCCCCGAGAGTCCTACAAATATCCCGTAGTTCTTCTTTCAGCATGGGGGACAGAGTAGCTGGAGCTATTGACTAGGAGCTGTAGGCCATGACAACGTTGGAAAACATGGTAATTCAAAGAGCAATAAATCCCTTCTTGAATTGAGTACAATGCACAGTGTAGAGAGCCACCCCCATTGGGGGATTTAAAGCATGCACAAAGCCCCTACGATCCTCCGATTTACCCATAATACCCATCATCCTATTCGAGTTCATCACACGATCTAAAATCTGAGACAAAACATGAAAAGGACTGTGGCACGAGGATCAATGATCTAACCTACTCTCCGATCTATCAGATTCTGACGGGAATGCCATTATTTTAAGTACGAAGACCTAGAATTCCAGGCTCACATGCATTGTGCCACGAGCCTGCATGAGGGAGCCTAGAGTTATCTCCCACCACGATGCTGAGAACCACATGCCTGAGAACTTAACACACTTCTCCAAGCCCTTGGTCCTATGGTATAGGATAAAAGGTGTTGATTCCATTGAGCGTAAGGATCCCTTTGTTAGATTCATCATTCAAGCGTGTCATTGGATGCTTATGTGGGGTTCATAAGCTATGTAATTGGAATCATTGGGTTAATCAATTAATTATGGAATTTTATTTTTATGGTGGAAATTATTGGCTAACAAATGCTAGGTTAATTTTTTATGTGATAATGTGAAGTGGTAGGTTTTAGATATCTTATGGTTGAATGTATTGACCAAGTAGTGGTGTTTAGGTGTGTATGTGTGCATTGTGGTGTGTCGTAACTTGCTTGTAAATGGAAGGAATCTAAAAAAAATTTGAAATTGTTAAAGATGGAAGCATAATTCAAAGTAATTTTTTTATTTTATAAATAAGTAAACAAACCTTTAACCATATTTTTTCACTGATATTTCATGGTGGAGTATGTGAAGAGAACATCCACGAAGGTGTGCCTCCAACCAATTAATGTTTCCATAACTATGCAAATTAGCCTAAACTATTTTAATACTGAAAATGAAGGTAACATGATGTGTATGTTTTGAATATTCTTGAAGGAAATAGACTAAAAGTAAACATTAAAAGTAAAATTTTTTCTACTTAATGAGGAGATGGGAAAACCTTCTAATTTAATTTTGATCAGCCCAAATGAATCACTTAAAAAAACACAAGTTGAAGAGCATACACAAATGGAAAAGGTGAAGTACTATTAAATTCTAAATTAGTGAACACCATCCAATAAATATATGTTAGTTGAGATATATAAAATGTAGCATGTGTTGTGGGTACAAAAGATTATTTGGAGGAAGGAACCAAACATTTAATGATAAATGTTAAGATTCACAAAGAAAACAAAGATAATTTAGTTAAATATGATGGTTTCATTGTGTCTAAAGCAATTAATTTAACATATATTGGTTTTTGTTTCACTCAAAGTAGAACCTATTTTCTCTAGCTCTTACTTTTGGTTGATCCGTGATTGGTATTCCAAGTGTGGAGGATTATTACTTGGATGTAGGACCTTTATTTTTGCTTATGTGGAATTCCTTCCATGAATGCAAGCACAAAAGAAAAAATTTCCATTCTCCTTCTATGCTGATCTTTACCCAAAACCAAAACATTGAATTTTTTTTCGCTTGGTGCAGGTAGAACCAAACAAGCGTTGGGATTCCTATAGGTGTATTAGGCTGTTAAAGAGGCACATGGTGTTGCAAGGTCTAATTCCGTGGTAGCAAGAAACAAGAACACAATGAACATATTTTGAATCACGTTGGCATGTAATTCAACACGTTACTACCACTATCCATAAAGTTACTCTAACAAGGATTGGTTGTAATGAAGTTTTCTCTCTTACCTTTACTCTATCTAGCGTTGAGTGAGAGTGGATTCTTGAGATTCATTGAAGTGTCTAGAAGAATTTCAAGGATCCATGGAATACATAAATACATTTTGTGCCAATTTGAGATCAAAAGTCCCAAAATGTCATAAAACAAATGTGCAAAAACTAAATAAGATAATATAATTTATTAATGTTCAACAAACAACAACAAAGGTATGTTAATTGGATTGAAAGAGTACAAGCAATATAGGTATAGTGTGAGAGTGCAAAAGCAAGTAATAACATGATATTGAAAGAAGGATAACATAAAGAACTAAGTGTCCAACTAAAAGTTAAATGGTTGACTAGAAGAAGATATAAGGTTTAGTGCAAGTGTAAGAAATATGATAGAAACTAGTAAGTGTCAATGATTAAAAAGGAAATGTAACCACATGGTGTAGCTAGAGGTAGTTGTCAAGGATAGCTAAGGAGGCCTCAATACAGGCTCCTCATTATAGTCATCAATTAGTGAATGGTATCCTTGTTGGGTAAAAAGGGTAGTTTGTCCACCATTACGGTACACCTTGGTTAAGATATGAATTTTCAATATTGGGGGAGAAATGCTAAATATGTATGATGATAGTGGAAAATGCATGCCTAATGGATTATAATTCTCTAATATGAATTATGCATACCCTACAAGGACCTATATAGACTTTTTTCCCATGGTGCAGGTAGAACCAAATAGGTATTTGTCAGATATTTCTTCCTCTAGCAAGGGGAGTTTAGTAAGACTAGATGAAAGTGAGACATATAGAAGGTATATAAGGGCTATATAACTTAGATGTCAAAAGACCAGAAGAAAATTCCATAAATGCATGGAATTTTTTCTCATTGAAGGGGGGTCATGTTCCTATGATGATGAGACAATATGCGACATCGAGGTGCCCTTGAGGTACAAACATCTAGTGAAACAATGGGTACCCAAGGATCTTCCTCAACTAAACATAATTTTTTGTGTGAATGAGAGGATATATTGAATTACACCATCATCATTACATGGTTTGGGATTGTTTTGCATGGATGGTAGAAAGGTCAATTATGACATATGTACAAATGATGGAGTATGTTGGACTCTGTTACAACTAAAAATATTGGTTGCGCATAGTCTAATATACATGAAGTATGTGCATATATGGATTGTCAACAAATTACTTACAACTGAAAGACAAAGATCAAAATAAAGGAGCAATGTTGTACATTGACGAAAGGCCAAAATCCACAGGGAATATTGTGGGGTTCATAAACAATACACAACTAGGGCCTACAATTAAGCAACCCAATTGCATATTTGAGGGGAGAGAATGAAACTATGTATTTGTATGTTCCATTAAATCAATAGCTATAGGGGAAGAGTTGCTTATTAATTACAATTTGAATCGAGTACATACAAACACGGTTACTATGGGAGTGGTACATCTAACAATTTACCCAACATTTTATTAATTAATTTAACCTCTTAAGGATTTTTCGTTAGTCAATTGTTATAATTTTATTTATAATTTCTATATTTACTTCGTAGGGTAGTGATTGGGGCATCTCCCCAATAGCTAGTCAGAGGAGTACAACTTCCTCGAGGCTGCAGGTATACATCTTTGTAATAGTAGAGATATAATTTGAAAAAAGAGTTTTTTTTGTTATGTTTTTTCATGAGTATATTCAATTCATTTAGATAATGTTATCTATATACTTGTTGTAGAGTGTTGATTGAGGAAGCCACCCAGCTTTTGATCAGACTACACCAACCTCGGGGCAACAGGTATACCTGATTATAAATGTACAATTTAAATACGTCAAAATATTTTCTTATTACCGCGTTGTTACCGTGAGTATTTTGGTTTCGTTTGGATAATTTTTTCTATGTTTTTGAAGCAGGGTGCTGTAAGGGGCACCTCCATAGTAGTAGATGATACCATACCTCCATTGAGTCAGCAGATATGCAATGATGCAATTGTACAAATTAAATATGAACATACATATTTTTTGTTGTGTTTTTTCAGGAGTATATTCGATTCATTTAGATAATTTAATCTATATACTTTTTGTAGAGCCTTGATCGGGGAAACCACCCAGCTAGTGTTGATCAGATGACAACAACCTCGAGGAATCAGGTACACGAAATTGTAAATGTACAATTTAAATACATCAAAATGTTTTCTTATAATGTTGTTACCATGAGTATTTTTGTTTCTTTAGATAATATTTTTCTATATTTTTGATGCAGGGTGCTGTAAGGGGCACTTGCCTATCAGTAGATCGGGGAAGGTCCCCTATAATCATTTATCCGTTGAGTAGATGATCCTCGAGGCAGTAGGTATAATTCATTGGAGACGTACAAATATAACATGGAGCATAATGTTTTTTTTGTCTTTTTCGTGTGTATATTGGTTTCTTTTTGATAATGTTTTCTACTTCTTTTTGGTAGGGGAATGATCGTGGCAAGACCCCAACCGTGGACCAGACAACACTAGCATCAAGGCATAAGGTAAACCTAATTGTAATTTTATGAATATCTCATGATGGATAAGTTTTGTTAATATAGTTTTTTCCTTACTCTATTGCTTTCACGTCAGTAATGTTTTATAAATTTTTGTTGCAGATCACTGATTCGACAGTTGAAACAACATCAAAGAAATCAATAGCTTTAGATGTGGATGAATTGATGCACGATGATGGAATTGGTTCTTCTTTAGACCCAATTAAGATGATAGAGAAGGCCTTGAAAAAAATTAATGAGGATATCCTTTATCTGCTATTCATTGTATTGCAGACAGATGAGATTAAAGCCAAGGTTGATGTTTTGGTAAAGAGATCGCACACCTTGCAAGTAAGTTGTGGAATCTTGAATATTAATATAAATTCATCTAGTACTTCATAATTTTTACTTGTAAATGATGGTTAACGTATAAAATATGGTTTGTATTTACAGGATTTTCTGCGACCACACACTAGTGGTCAAGGCGGTGTTGGCCCCAGTGATGCTCGTGGAGAGTCGTCACATGAGAAAATGACTCCACGTTCATCTAATGTGCTACTATATTTAACTGAAAATTCCTCAACATGTTCAACCACACCCTCGAGGGAAGCTATTAGTGCATCATCTAGTGATCGATGCACACCAAAGAGTGCAAAAAAAAGGGTCGATGTAGAGCATGCTAGTATTGATATTGCTGAATAAAAATTTCCTGGATCTTCCTATTTCACTAGCACAGGTACAATATAGACAACATTCTTGGTGGATGAAGATCTCGTTCCAATAAATATAGAGAATATACAAGGTAATTATTATGCATTGTTCAAGTTAGTGTTTATAATTTGATTGTATACATACCAATAAAACAATATCTTTAAACTAATGATGGCATGATTGTTTTGTAGGAAATGACATTTATTATAAAAATCTAAATTATTTGTCCTTGGAGATATTTGGGCCCACCATCCGCACAAGTTGGGATCGACAAATTAATAATTTAAAAGATGAGCTCACTAATCGGTTGGTTGTCCTGTTCGACAACAAGACCTTTAATAGAGCCGTGGTGCTAAACAAGACTGGACACCATATGAAGATTGTCTAGGACAAATATAGGGATCACCTAGAAAGGAACCCTAGGTTTGAGTTCCCTTCGATGATTCCATCTAGAGAGTGGAAAGGTCTAGTGGAATATGGAAAGGAGAGGGCTATGAGAAAATAAGGAAAGCTACAACTAGGCACAGGGAGGTATGCAATACTTTCCACAATATATTTATAAACCTTATTATTATTAATTTATATATCAAATTTGGAAAATCTAACCTATTTCAACACTTTCATAGGCTATCTGACACATCAAAGCTTACAAAGGAAAGATAAGAAAAAATTGGTCAGCACAGGCTTGGGCCCGGTGGTTATTCAAATTTGGAGGCATGAATTGTAAGTATCTAAAAACTAATAATGCATCCAAATAATAAATTGCAAATGATTTTCATTTTATTGCACCAAAAAGGTAAATTCATGACGTTATGCAAATATGCAGGCCGACCGATTCAATGAAGTTCCCACTGAGGAATAACTGAAGCTTGGATTCCAGCACGACTTTGAAGTTGTTTTTGAATGACGCAAAATATTTCCTAGGAAGAAACAATATTCTGGTGGTCCACCTTGTGCACATGTATATAAAATATATATAGTTTAATGAAGATATATTACTTATGCAATCTATTCGTTATAAATAAATTCCATAAAATATTGACTATGTTTTGAGCGGGAAAGCAACAATCCAATCAATGTCGAGGTCAATGGACAAAAACTATTCAAAGATCATGCTTGAATCCTGGTAATAAATTTATTCATATGCTATGTCATTTTTAAATATTGAATTGAAGATGGTGAACATTAATTATAGTTTTCCATGTTTAAACAAGAGAGCATGTAGAGGGTCACACTGTATAGGTTGAGCCTAGAGTACATGAATATGAAGTACATAATGTGGCCACATCAGGTAAAGAAACACATTTGTAATTTAAAAAAAATAAATGAAATACTTGTCATTATAATACCAGAATATATGAATGTAACATTTTCAAATTATTGCAGCAAATCCAGACCCCTTGTCACAAAATT
>LPNX010283483.1:6560-22574 GCA_001517045.1 Pseudotsuga menziesii | reverse complement strand
TGGATATTAGGACAATTCATACTATTGATGATATTATCTATAATTGTTAAATTAGAACACATACTTTGAAGAATAATAACTAGTGATTTGTGTTGAAGGTGTCCAAAATGATGTAGAAACAAGTATTAGTGTCCAAAATGAGGTAGAAACATGTATAATTAGTGATACTATACCCTATGCAATAACAATGATGTAGAAACAATATAACGATATTTACATATACTAAGACTATGGGTATATTACTAGTGTTATCGAGAGAAACTTCCTATGGGTTGGGGTGTACCACAATAGACTAAATGACACCATAAATCAATTCTTTCAAATGATGTAGAAACAATATAATGATATTTACATATCCTAAGACTATGGGTATATTACTAGTGTTATAGAGAGAAAATTCCTATGGCTTGGGGTGTACCACAATAGACTGATTGACACCAGAAATCAATTCTTTCCAATATATAAGAGTAATAAAGTCATCTAACACTAAGGGATATGAATCATACCTTATTCTGGACGGTTGACGTAGATCCCCGTTGAGCTTTTCCAATCACGCTTGTATTCCCAATTCGCTCTCAACAACAACAAACAAGACAAGCATGCTATATATTTAAGTGTTAGGCCTACTCTAACATATATAATCAATCATGTATAAGCAAATAAATACATCCATGGATACAATATTCATATTTATGCACATGTATTGGACATAAAATGGATATTTCTATTAATAAAAACAGAGATACAATAGTGACAACCTCTGTCGGCACTTCTTCGAACCCGAGAAACTGAGTCATCCACTTGGGCCTCCACCACTTCAATCCTCCATATCTCAATGGAAAGCTTACAAAGAAAAGGCAAGATTGGGAAGAGAAGCACTGTGTGCTCCAAAGGGGCAAAGGGATGCAGACTCAAGCATAACAAGTGAGGCAACAATGGACTATAGTTTCCTTGCTCTCAATTTTCTCCTCCTTCAATGTATCCAAGAGGCTCAATATATAGCACTCCAAATAGGCAATGGAGGGTTGATTCTAAGTGTTCTCAAGGCATATGGAAGGCCAAGATTCAATATATTCGAAACTCTATGATGAAAACTCCAAATGTTTTTGGCTTTATGCACATTTCCCGATGTACACAAGTTTTCACTCAAAAGCAGCGTATACACGCGAGTATAGCTTTAAAAGTCACGTATAGGCATAAAAATGTGTTTTTTGGGGATAATATTGGAACATCAAAGTATAATATGGACAAAGAGGGTCCAAGGAGTTTGTAGAGGGACATGGAAGGCCATAAATATGTGATCAAACATGTGTGGTAAAATCAGCTATAACAGATGTCCCCTAATGTTTGAGGTCAGAGGGGTAACATGATGGCCAAAATACATTATATCCATCCCATAAGTTGAGTAATGAAGACCTAGGTGGAAGAAACAACCACTCATATGTAAAATACAATGATCAGTCTTTGCATATGACAACAAATATACATATAGCAGTCCCAGATACATAAGAGTACAATTGCCATGAATAGGCATGATATACAAATGTCATGTGTGGTCATCGCCACATACAATATACAATGAATCGAGATCTCCATAATGGATGAAGATATTTGATATACACTGTAATCTAGTCACGAGAGATGACATCTCATGAATACTAGCATGATCAAGGAGGTAGCATATGTGGAATGCCACCAATCTCGGAGGTATTCTATGCAAACCGTTATGAGTAAATGTCCTACTATGTGATTAGATGTGTCGATGTCGAACATAATAGTCCATCATCTTATTACCAGTCATTAATGTATATCGTTAACAGATGCGAGATAACCCACCGATAATGATAATGGGAATCAAGGTACATAGTGAAATCTAATAAGTGTGAATAGATGTGTTGAGGTTAAACACTTGAAAGAATCCATCGATCAGGGGACATTGATGTATTCCAAAAGCTGTCAATGGTGAGAGAACCTACCACTGATGACTGTAAGTCTCAAGGAACTCAAATGGAAGCTAGATTCCTATTCCAGAATAAATGATCCGAATTCGATGGAATGGAATCCGCTGGAAGGAGGGTATTAAGGCATCCCCCATCAACTAACACGAGGTACTCAGCAACAATGGATAATGTGGAAGAAATCACACGAACAAGATGTGCACGAACCAGTAACTGTACCAGGAATGGATGACATGCAAAGTCAAGATAACTAAGGAATGGCCGACTCAGGCTTTAACTTCCTTCGAACAAGAGCATACGACAAATGGTGACTGAAGGTAGGCATCATGGACTTGATATGCAAACTGGGACATCTCTGTGACACAGGAGGTATTAACAGAGGCTACATAGGGACTGGAAGCATAACCAATCAGTGGAGATAAACTCAGAGTAACGAGTACAACTCCTAAAGTCAAACTAACAACCCAACCAATGGATGTGATATATGGTGCTTTGTTCGAAGGCGACATGAATCGATAGCTGCCAAAGATAATATCATTTCTCATCTAGATTTTTATGTTTTTAAATTTTTTTTGGACTTTTTCATATGTTGAAATGCTTGAAAAAGAATAAAAGTGCTTTATAGTGTACAACTAGGAGGAGACGAGTGTCGCAGGAAAGAAAACTAGTTCCAAGCAGGGGGACATACCCATGCTCAATGCAAGGAAGCATGTGCAGGATAAGGACACTCGAGGGAAGGTCTCCTCCCGGTAAAGTGTGATCAAGTTGCAAAGGATATGTAAAAGGCTTTGCTTGGCTAGAATTGAGACAAGCTTGGGCTATATGGCTTATAACTCGGAAGCAGGGAGCCGACGTAAAGCTCAATAAGGCAAGAAAAACTCATGAAATGCAATCACAACTTTATATACAAGAGAGTCCCTGAGGGGAAAGGCCAACATAAAGTTCAAGGGGAGTATGAAGTTCTTGCTCAAGGACATGGCAAGACTAAAAAGGGACTCCCCAAACCTAAAGGATAAATCTCAGCATGGGCACCAAATGCAAACGGGGTCTAACTAGGGCGCCCATGTATAGGAAAGCTCTACCACTCACATAATGTCACTTCTAGCAGCAACATGAAGGTTTCATGACATCACGAAGTGGGTTCGTACTTAATGTCAAGATGAAATGGTCATAAGGTAATGCATAAATGCAAGCGAATGTGAAATCCTAACCTATATGCCAGTTCGAAATTATACCTGTCATGGGCATGGATGGGTCAAAGCCTCAGTGAGAGTGTACAAAAAAACCAGACCCTACATGAAAACAATATTAGTCCAAAACAACTAGAAACAATTAGTACAGAGTCCAAACTATAGTATATAGGGAGGATTGATCATGAAAAAAACATTCAAAGGAAACAATGTGGTGGGTGAAGGAATGTAAGGTGTAGACCCAACGTTCATGTATCCACTACCACACCCATGAGGGTGAAAACTGATGTTAATACCAGGCGAAGGGAGCGAAAATACTCCACAAATGGAGTAGAAAGTGGACTATGACCACTCCCGAACCTATGAGCAAGGTAAGGGGTTGTGGTGCCCCCCAGTCCAACACTAAGGTTTTCATTGGGACCTAGAGCGGGAGATGGGATACTACTAGTGATATCAGGCATGCCGAACATAAAAGGACCCATAGTCAAGAGAACATAAATATACTCAAGTAACCGCGATCCCAAAATCCAACCAGTGCACAAAGAGAATACTCCTAAGAGAATCTACAAACAAAATACAAGCTTTTTAAGTGGAGGATATGTGAGCTCTCGAATGCAGCAGGTATGTCTCACCTAGGAGAGTCTATAAACTCCCATACACTACAAGCAGAGGTGTGTATCCAATTATAGTGGCCCTCAGCTTCATTGTAAAGACATTGTGCTGTCTAACACCTACCTAGATAGGACACTCACAGAATAACCTCTACAAGTACCCCTTGCGATACCTAGGTAAGGAAACTAAGGTCACCCCAATATAACCAATGATTAGGAAGACAGTCGTAGGTGGGATTGACCGTATGGATAGAGTAGCAAAGCCTGAAGCTTGAAAGCACCAACTGGTACCTCAAAATCCCCTAGATATGAATATGATCCTCAAAATATCTTTGGCGCTCACAGAAAGAGGCCAGGGGCTATCCCAACCACAATCGTGTACGTTTCCTCGTGCTTAAATCCTATGAAGAGGATCCTCTTGAGAAAACTAATTATACCAAGCATTTCACTCTCTCACCTGTACAACCACCTACTTGTTTCGTTTAGTAGTCTTGGAGAATTAACTCACAATGAACTATTCCAAGACTCTAAATCCTAATCTTGTTGATGTTACCTAAGAAAGAAAAATGTGTAATTCATTTTAATTTAAGCGTTTCTTTTAATGGATGTGATTACTCAAAGGGAAATGACCGTGCAACCAATGATATTATGACTCAGCAATGAAATAAATGTGCAAACCTAACAAACAATGGGAAGTGCAATTTTGTCTAAATGAAAAAACGAGGTATGCCACTACATGAGATGCATGTAAGAATGCAACTATTTTGTATTTTCAATATAAAATAATGAAAATGAAATAAAAGTTATTAAAATCCTTAGTATCTGCAGCAAGTAGAAAACAAAATCCAAGCAAGACACTGAGACAAAAACACTAATGCACTAATGACAAAACAAAAAAGGAGATAAATGACTAGAACTACTTTCAAAGAAAAATCAATGAAATAACAGTCTTTGGTCACAAAAGAAGCAGTCAATAGACAACATCAATACACGGGAAGACCTAACCACACTCACAACCCACCCAACAACAACTTCTCACATCAAACTCAACAAAAAGGGAGGATGCACGCGACTATTCAAAGAACAGTAGCGTATGTACATGACTGTTTGCCAAAAACCTGCATATATACATGACTTTTGGCCAAAAACCTGTGTGTATACGTGACTTTTGGCCAAAAGCCTATGTATGTAGAGAAGAAAGTGGTCAAACGCATGCCAAGGGTCAAACGACCTTAGGGGAGTGTCAATGGATGAAAATACTACTAAATGAGACAAATAAATGAGGAGAAACAAAGAGAAAGTCAAGCACATTGTGCCCCCAAACCCCAAAGAAAAACAAGGAACATTCCCTAGTGGAGTTGCCATTTCTGTTACGGAGAGAAACTTCTTATGGCTTGGGGTGTACCACAACAAATTGAATGATACCAGAAATCAATCCTTTCCAATATGCAAGAGTAATAAATACATCTAACACTAAGGAATATGAATCGTACCTTATTCCATATGGTTGATGTAGATCCCCATTGAGCTTTTCCAATCACGCTTGTATTCCCAATTCGCTCTCAACAACAACAAACAAGACAAGAATGCTATATATTCAATTGTTAGGCCTACTCTAGTATATATAATCAATCATGTATAAGAAAATAAATACATCCATGGATACAATATTCATATTTATGCACATGTATTGGACATAAAATGGATGTTTCTATTAAGAAAAACAAAGATACAATAGTGACAACCTCTGCCGACACTTCTTCGAACCTGAGAAACTAAGTCCTCCACCTAGGCCTCCATCTCTCAATGGAAATCTTACACAACAAAGGAAAGCTTAGGAAGAGAAGGATTGTGTGCTCCAAAGGGAGAAATGGATGCAGACTCAAGCATAACAAGTGAGGCAACAATGGACTATAGTTTCCTTGCTCTCAATTTTCTCC
The DNA here is from genome assembly GCA_001517045.1 of Pseudotsuga menziesii. Lineage (NCBI taxonomy): Eukaryota > Viridiplantae > Streptophyta > Pinopsida > Pinales > Pinaceae > Pseudotsuga > Pseudotsuga menziesii. The sequence continues at coordinate 16,875 of LPNX010283483.1, read as the reverse complement.
TCCTTCAATGTATCCAAGAGGATCAATATATAGCACTACAAATAGGAAATGGAGTGTCGAGTCTGAGCATTCTCAAGGCATATGGAAGGCCAAAAGTCAAGATATTCAGAACTCTAGGAGGAAAACTCCAAAAACTTTTGACTTTATGCACATTTCCCAATGTACGTGGGTTTTGGCTCAAAAACAACATATACACACGAGTATAGATTTAAAAGTCACGTATAGGCATAAACATGTGTTTTTTAGGGATTGTTAGCACCCTGTAATTTTCCCGTGGTTGCTACAGGAAGTCACAGGGGTAACCATTTCAACCAACTTTAGACTATATTCTAGCCAATACAAACAGAGAGGGCTTTCTCTTGTCACAAAGGAAAGAAAGAGATATATAAAGCTTTGGACAACTCGCAGAATGCTAGATTTGTGATGGTAACAAGGAGTTGATATATTTAAAAAAATGGCAGAATAGACAGGCAGGAAAATCATTGGGCAATGGAGTCAGATCCCGAATCAATCAAGGGTATTATAGAAAAAATGAGAAAGGGAATTTCCTTTATATTCTGAGGAAAAGTAAGCATCATAGATAATCAAATATCTTGAAAGGGTGGTAAGGGGAAAAGGAGAAAAAGACCAGCGAAATAAGAGGCACCTATCTGTGGATGAATCTCTTGCACCATCTTTAGTAGAATAAGCAACAAAGGCTGGTATCTGCAGTGGAGCATAAGAGATGAATTCCGAAGCATTTACAAGAACACAATAACAAATGAAGCATTTAATATAAGGGGCGCTTAACTGAGAGTGGATTCATTGTATACTAATCTAGAGCGCATTAGCAGAAATACACAAAAATGAAAGTGATAAACATGAAACATAAACTGAATACAACCACGATGATGAATCTCAGAAACGTAGGAGCATATTTCTCATTAATACTTCCAAGAGAGTTATAGAGACAAAACAAGACAAGAATAATTTATGAATGAAAATTCCAACCCTTGCCTCATCAATTGAGGTCTTATTTATAATGCCATGGCTCCCGGGACCAATCCCAAAACAAATCCCTATTCTGTTACAAAAACAAGGAATCAAATCCCGGATCATCATTCAAATCCTAACAGCTTTATGAGGTGGCAGGCCCGCCATGATTTTTTTCTCGAAATTGGCATTACAGTACAGTAGCCACGTTGGACCCAAAATGACAACGTAGAATAAGAGATGCACGCTCGCTTGCTCTGATGGTGACCCCCAATCATTTCCTAATGGTTTCAATTCCTCAGGCATGACTCGCGTCACTGAATCTTGCATACACTTCAACTGAGATTTGCATCTGTGCTGACCCTTTCCCTTGAGCACCTTGTGTTGTGCAACATTGCTTCTAACCGTAGATACCATCCATGTAGAGATTAGCCATCACATGCTGTGGCCCTTTACGTGATTTTGCGATCATTACCCTATTTAACCTCCCTGCACCTTTCATCGACGAAGACGCTATATTCCATCGATCTAGGCCGCATCAGATCTCTGCCGTTGAGATATGTGGAACCCCTAAGCATGTTGCAAAGGCCTCCTTCATTAACCATTGTGCACTTCCTCTATGCAAAACCCATTGCAAGCATATATCTCATGCACCATCAAATATTGGTTGTCCATATGTGTAGGCTCTACTATCCCTTAATAGTGCTCTATCTTGCTAACCACCATGATTTTTATCACCGCGAATCATGTTCCCATCGTAGATCGTGAAATTTGGAGTATCACAGCTGTTGATGTTTGAGGAGAGGTACTAATTTAGCGGTCCTCTGCAATTTCATAGATCGCGCATCTCCCTATTGGCAAAAATTTTCACCGTCGTCGATTTGTCTTGGCCATGCGCTCACATCGTTGATTTTCAGGGTCCGCGGGGTTCAATCACATTTTTGGGCCTTTCTCTTCGATTTCTCCTGTCCACCTTGTCGTTCCTTTAGCTCGGGATGAGACCAATCCCATATGTCAGTCCCTTTCAAAATCATAGCACTAGTGTGAGCCATGTGCTAATAATGGCTCCAACTCGAGGATGCTATCCTCCCTATGAGGTAGCAAAGAACTACATAGGCCATGTGTCTTATCCATTGGGCTGCCCCAACCTTTCCTGCAACTCCAAAATTTATCTAAAAAAAAAATTAATGATGGCATCCCTTGAAGACCTTACTTCCTTCACCTCAGGCTTTACATCTTGCCATAGAGCTATCCACACATGCGATATTTTAAAAGACAAAGAAAATGGTATATACAATGACAACGGGACTAAGTTCTCCTACAAAAATTAATGTTTGAGGAGCCTCCCATTAACCAAAGCTCCAGACACCAATCCACTTTCCATTTCTTCCAACACATAAGCATTCTTTTCCTTGAAGGCGGATATCTTGTACATGCCTTTCCATAGGTGGTCAAAATTTTCGTGCTTCCCTTTATCCTCGTGGGGTGCGTCCCACTACAACACCATGTCACCTACCTATAAATCGTCGGGCTTGGTTCTTTTGTCAAAGATTTCTTTCATCTTGTCCTGGAAAAGCTGGATCCTGTCGAAAATCTGCTCCCTTTGCTGCTATAGCTCAACTAACTGATACATCCTCCTCTGGGTGGGGTGAGTCTCAATGTCCTCTTCTTTCAACAATCTCATCACTAGAAATCTTAGGGAATTGGGAAAAAATACTTTGAACCATAGACCAACTGGAATGGTGAGGTTTCTGTAGACTTCTTCACACTAATTCTGTCTTCCCACAAAGCATGAATTAGCTTAGTGTGCCAAGCCTTCTTGTTTTCTTGCAACAACTTCTTTATGATCCTCATGAGATTCTTGTTTGAGGATTCCACCAATCCATTTCCATGGGGGTAATAGGTTGTGGAGTGCCCTAGTTGTATTTGTTATTTGAAATAGAAAGTGATCATATTCTTTGACTTTAAGGCTGGAGCGTTATCAATGATTATTTTCCTGGGAACACCAAATATGGACAAGATATGCTCCTCTAAAAACTGCATGATCACTGTTTCGGTGATCTGTCTTGTGGGGATGGCCTCGATCCATTTTGTGAAGTAATTGATGTCGGTTAGGATCCACATGTGCTATCCTTAAGAGTAAGGATTGATCTCTCCAATAAAATCTAGCCCCCATTGCTAGAAAGGGGATTCAACCTGGATGGGTTTCAAAGGAAATGACACTAATTTTCTCCTGCCTTCAAAAATATGACATTTATAGCAGGCCGCTACTTTCTTATGGGTGTCATAGAATATCGTTGGCCAGTAGAATTCTACCCTCATAATTTTTTTTACTGTGGTTTTCTAGTAGTGATTCCCTCCACATTCCCCTGCATGAAATTCCTCAATGAGTCTCTTCGCCTCGTGTTCATCCACGCAGTTCAGCAAAATTCCCCCAGGCTCTTTCTAATAGAACTTCTCGTTTAGGATGCAAAACCTTGTCGTTTTCTGTTTGAGGAATCTGGCTCTAGTTTTATCCATGCCATGCAGAGCCTGCAAATTCCACAGGACGAAAATGACATCAGCGTACCATGGTGATGATATAAAGTGCTCACCTATTGGAGGACCAGGCTGTCTCTGAGGCTCCTACGCATTAGCTGACAAATCAGTGATCATGTGTAGGCTGATGGTGTTGCAGTTGGACTAGGCCATAAGTTTATATAACCCATGGCTCTTGACCAACTTTGTGGGCTTGATTTCTAGATCGTACTTGAGCAGTATTGTTATCCATTTTCCCCTCCAGATCTGGTTGAGTCAGAATGTCTTTCACAGCACTAGTCGAAACGTGGGCTATAATATGGGAATGTAGGATGTACACTCTAAAATCCTTTAAGGCTTGCACCAGAGCATATGCCTGCTTATCTAGGATGTTATACTTCAAAGGAGAATCCCTCAAAGTCTTGTTGTAGAAGGCGATGGGCTGTCCATATCCTTCGTGGTTCTTTTGCAGCAGCACTCCCGCCACCATGTGCTTAGAGGAAAATGAGAAGATGAGGAAGTATTTGGAGAAATCTGGGCTTGCGAGAACAGGTGCCTCGACTATGGACCTATTTATGCCTTCAAAGGATTGTCTGGCTTCAGGCTTCCACCTAATTTCTTGGACCTTTCCTAGCATGTTAGTTATATATTTGACTATTTCACCAAATGCAGCTATAAATATTTTGAGGAAATTTACCTTTCCCATGAACGATTGAACTTCTTCCTTGTTCCGAGGGAGCTCGATTTTTCTAATAGCCTCGACCCTCTTAGGATCTATCTTGATGCCTTCCTGAGAGATTATATGTCCCATCAACTTCCCTTCCTTCACAACAAAGAACATATTTTTAGGATTCAGGGAAATGCTAAACTTCCTACACTTCTTAAATGTTTTCAACAGGTGGGCGACATGTTCTCATCAGACTTGGAGAAAACAGTGATGTCGTCTAGAGAGATAACCAAGATTTTGTCCTTTTCATCGGTGAATGCTATGTCCATGGCCCTCTGGAAGGTTTTGCACACATTCATTAGTCCAAACGACATTTTAGCGTACATGAAGGTGCCCCACGGAGTGGTGAATGTCGTCTTCTCTTGGTAATCTAGACGAACCACAATATGGTTGTAACCTGAGAAACCATCTAGCATGGAGATCCTCTGTGAAACACTACCCTTTGCAAGATATGGTCCATTTTGGGGAGGGGGTAATGATCCTTTGGGGAAACCCTATTCAAGTTTATGAATTCAATACAGATTCTTATTTCCCCATTTTTATTTCTAACATGAACTAGATTTTCCACCCAACGTGAGAATCGGAGGGCCACAATGATTTTGGCTTCAAACAATTTCTTGATCTCCTTTTCCACCAAGGGAAATAGTTTGGGGTTCATCCTTCTAATATTTTGCTTGAATGACATTTCATCCTTCTTGGATGGTATGGTATGCTGGATGATGCTGGTGTCATAAAACTTGAGGCCCTTGTAACTCCAGGAGAACACATCCGAATATTCCTTCATTAGCGAGATATATCTTTGTTTGGATTTAGGAGAGAGGGTGCTCACTATTTTGATGATCCTAGGCTACTCTTCTGTCCCAATATTCACTTCCTCCACAGCTTCACAGTTTGGGACCAATTGAGGCTCTCTCGCTACATCGTTAGGATCAAAGAGTTTCTCCAGAGGGATTATACCTCTAGGGATGGAGTTTCCCTTTAGCTGCAAATTTTCTTTCCCGCATAGGTTATTCTCGTATTCCTGATGGACCTCATTCTCTTGCAATTCAGGCTCCCGAATGTTTTCCTCATCATCCTCTTTGGTGTTATCACCAGCAATAACCTCCTCATCCAGGATTACTTCCTTCAAATATGCTATTTGGTTTTGTAAAGGCCCTTGGGTGGGGGGAATCTCCTCGCAAAATTTGTTTTCTTCGTTGACAGCTGCTCCCTCAAACTCCCTGGCAAGAGCTAGGAACTAGTTTATTTGTTTATCATCTTCGAACACTTGCTAGTTCTTCACATTATCTGGTACAGAAGGTCTGTGCCTCACCTCAATTTCATATTTCCCTATAGGATGCATGGGGATATTGAAAGCTACTGCCGAGGTAGTTAGGGAATATACCACGATGTTCTATTATCTAGGATTCAGATTGAAACTGCATTCTTGGAAGCATTCTATGAGGTCTTTGGTGATGTTTCAGTAACTCCTCATATGGGGATGCCTGGCCTAGTATTCACCGATAATTTGATTGATTATTAACTCGGAGTCTCCACGTAACACCACCCTCCTGAACTAGAGCTTCTTCAAAACTAGGATTGCCAATATCATTGCTTCATATTCTGCTTTGTTATTAGTACAGTCAAAAGCAAGATTGTAAGAATACCTCAAAGCTCATATTCCTGGGGGTCTCATCCATATCCCAGCCTTGCTCCTTCTTTGTAGGATGACCCATCAACATCCACCTCCCATATTCTGCCTAAATCCTCCTCACTAGGTACGAAGGAAACATTCTGGAAACAAGCACTGTCTTCATCACCTTTAGTGAAGAAAATAACAGATCCCAGTTCCGTTTCCAGCAAGTATATGGGGTGGTTTTGTGGCCTTTCAGCGCTCATCACCATATATGCCAATTTTTGTTATCTAAAAAGTCTCCTTTGTATCCCAAAGATGGGAATGGCAGCATATGGTATGTCCATCTGGAGGGCGCCTTTGATCTTAGCCGCCCAAGATCTAGACAACAACATTTCAAACTTTGGAGGAATGTCAGCCACCACCACATCCATGACCAGGGTTTTAGTAAGGATTTGAGCGAGAGAGATGACCAAATATTTGATGAGACCCATGAATTTGAATTTTTTGGAATCAAAAGAGAAAATATCCTTGTAGGGTCTAGTCACTTCCAATCCTAGTTAATTAATGATCCTTTTAGGCATCAGGTTGTGGGAGGCTCTTGAATCGAGCATGGCATTGTGTAGGATGACATTATGTATGTTCATGATAACATAGAAAGGGGGAAATTATTCATTGGTGGGTTCATATACATGGTGGCCAAACAAGATGGTGGGCCTATCATCTTTCAAATTCAGGCTATTCGATATGGCAAAGATTTCCCTAGGAGGTTTCAAAACCATGGCAATTTTGGAATGATATTTGGAATTCTTCAGCAACTCAGTGAGGGGGACCGAGATTTTAATATTTGCAATTTCAACTTCTAGGCTGAAAGAAGTCTATCCTTGATAAGGGCCCCAGGGATTGTCTTCCCTTCGTTCCTTTCCTCTAGGATCAGGAGCATTCTTGGGGTTATGTATGGGAGGGGAGTCATTTTTAGGCTTCCGGGCTGAAGCTTTGTTCCCTGCTTCCTTATTCTTCACGACTGGTACATATTTTTTCCTCAAGATGATTTGTTTCTGTGTGTTTAGGACAACGAGCTGGTACTTTCTCTTGAAATCATCTATCTCGTCTGGAGGTGTCTCTCCTCTTTCCAGGAAAGCATTGTCATGTTCTTCCTTAGTGAGGAAGGTGGGAGGAGAATCAGTATCTAGCTGATGGATTCATCCCTATTTTAATTCTCCCCCTCTTAATCCATGAAATTCTCTTGGAATGGAGGTCTGACAAGTGGGTCGAGGGGATTTGTTTGCCTGTTTTGGAAAATTTGAGGCCTTCTAGCATTCTGGTTCCTATTTTGTTGTTCTTGATTCTCACTGGGAGGGGGTCTGTCATCTACATAGAGCCTATCCATCATTCTTTCTGTGGTTCTCAGCATTGTGTCAATGATGTCCTCTTACGAGCTTGAGATGGAGGGATGCTCAAGCTATTTGTCAACCTTTCACTCCCATCCCTCTCTTCTCTATTCCCCTTCATCTCTTTTCTTCTTTCTTGTGGTGACTAGTTTCACCTCCACTTCTATGTCATCTTTCATCATAGCCACCAAGGAGGTTGATCTTCTTTCACTTAGCCATAAGGAGAATTCACCATCGAAATATTCCATGTATTGAATCTGTGCGGAGCCCATGGGGTTTTTAAATTGAGCAGCGATAGAATTGTACACTTTCATGAACCCATCCAAGAATTCTTGGACAGAATTGCTCTCCTTCCTCCTCATGGAATCATACTAGGAGAGATACTGCTTGGGGTTCTTTTGATCTACCCATTTGTCTTTGAAGGCATCCTCAAAGGCTTGATAGCTCAGAATAGAGTCATCTGCAAGGTTTTTATACCATTTCCTTGCTTCTCCAGTAAGGGTATGGGAAAATAACCTGACCTTAGCATCATCTTGGTCTACCTCTTCCAGTTCAACCTAATCCAAAAACCACCCCAGATGTTCTTCAGCTGAGTACCCTCTTTCTCCATAGAACTGCTTGAGCCTGGTGGAGTATCCCAGGGGGAGGTTGTGCAGAACTACAGGAAGACGTATAGGAGAAAATATGTTTTCCATCGTTGGGGGTATAACAAGGTTTACTAAAGTTGTTGGGACTGGTATGATAGGAATCAGTAAGTTGTGAGGTACAGAAAGGTGGTGGGGAGTCACAAAATTCAGAGATGAAGGCTGATTTTGTTTAGAAGTAGTGGGGGATGAAGGTGAGAAGGGAAATTTCCTTGTGACAATGAGATTCGACAAGGATTGATCAGCAAAAAATGTAAGTCACTCGAGGTTTGGTAGGTACAGGAAACCTCTGGATAGAGGATTTGAGGTCTGGGGTGACCAGGAAATGCGGGGAAAGTCAAACACGGAGGTGTCAGATGCTAGGTCAGAGAGGCTAGATTCAGATTTAGTTTTAGGCAAGTCTATCCCACACTCCTCATTACAACGTTCATATTTATTGCTAACAAAAATAACACTATTAGTGGGAAAAGAAAAATTCCCGACTAACCTCTATAGCCTGTTGGCCCTTCGGATCAAAATTTCAGGATCAAAGAATTCTTGGAAGGATTTTGCATCAGGATTCCTTCTCGTATGGGTTCTTCTGGTCACCAGTATTTCCCAGTGGAGTCACTTTCATAGTTTCGTTGAGTCTCCAGAGCATGCACAACCAATTGTGTGTATAGGACCGGATGCTCAACCGGGTCATAGAACTGAAACAATGCCATTTTTCTCTTGAGGAGATAATAGCAATTAGGCTCCTTGATAACGACGCCAAGATGTTAGCACACTGCAATTTTCTATGGTTGTTGCAGGAAGTCACAGGGGTAACCATTTCAAAAAAATTTAAATTGTATTCTAGCCAATACAGTCAGAGAGGGCTCTCTCTTATCACATAGGAAAGAAACACATATATATAAAGCTTTGGATAGCTCGCAGAAGGATAGATTTCTGATGGTAACAAGGCGTTGATAGATTTTAAAAAATGGCAGAACAGACAGACAGGAAAATCCTTGGGCAATGGAGTCAGATCCCGAATCAATCAAGGGTATTATATCAAAAATGAGAAAGGGAATTTCCTTTATATTCTGAGGCAAAATAAGCATCACAGGAATTCAAATATCTTGAAAGGGTGGTAATGGGAAAAGGAGAAAAATCCCAGTGAAACAAGAGGCACCTATCTATGGATGAATCTCTTGCACCACCTTTAGTAGAATAAACAACAAAGGCTGGTATTTGCAGTGGAGCATAGGAGATGAATTCCAAATAATTTACCAAAACACAATAACAAATGCAGCGTCTGTTACAAGGAGCACTTAACTGGGGGTGAATTCCTTGTATACTAATATAGAGAACATTAGTAAAAACACACAAAAATGAAAGTGATAAAAAAGAAACACAAACTTAATGAAACCATTGTGATGAATCTCAGAAACGCAAGAGCATATTTCTCATTAATACTTCCAAGAGAGTTACAGAGATAAAACAAGAGCATAATGATTTCTGAATTAAAATTCCAACCTTTTCCTCATCAATTGAGGTCTTATTTTTATTTGCCATGGCTCTCGGGACCAACCCCGAAATAGAGCCCTATTCTGTTACAAAAACAGGGAATCAAATCCTGGATCATCATTCAAATCCTAATAGCTTTCTGAGGTGGTAGACCCACCATGATTTTTTACTCAAAATCGGCCTTACAGTACAGTAGCCACGCTGGACCCAAAATGACAACACAAAATAAGAGATGCGCGCTCACTTGCTCTGATGGTGACACCCAATATCTTCCTAATGGTTTCAGTTCCTCAGGCATGATCTACATCACTGAATCTTTCCCACACTTCAACTGAGCTTCACATCTGTGCTAACCCTTTTCCCTCGAGCACCTTGTGTTGCGCGACATTGCTTATGACCGTAGATATTATCCGTGTAGATATTAGCCATCACCTGCTGTGGTCCTTTACACGATTTCGTGATCGTTACCCTATCTAACCTCCGAGTACCTTTCATCGACGAAGATGCTATATGCTATTGATCTAGGCCACATCAGATCTTTGCCATTGAGAGATACAGGACCCCTAAGCATGTCACAAAGGCCTCCTTCGTTAACCATCATGCACTTTCACTACATGAAACCCGTTGCCACCGTAGATCTCATGCACTATCAAATATTGGTCATCCATATGCGTGGGCTCTACTATCCCTTCGCAGTGCTCTATCCTACTAACCGCCGCGCATGTTATCGCTGCGAATTGCATTCCCATCATAGATCATGATCTTTGGAGGATTGCAACCATCGATGTTTGATGAGAGGTACATATTTAGTGGTCCTCTATATTTTCATAGACCATGTATCTCCCTATCGGTGAAAATTTTCCCCACCATCGATCTATCTTGGCCATGTGCTCACGTTGTTGATTTTTTGGGCCTTGCTCTTCGATTTCGCCTGTCCACCTTGTCATTCCTTTAGCTCGGGATG
>LPNX010283481.1:68517-147002 GCA_001517045.1 Pseudotsuga menziesii | reverse complement strand
GACTCTACATGAGGGGGGGGGGAAATGAAGAAAAACTTGAGGAGGGGGATAACTCAAGGAGGAGAATATCTGTAAATGACCCAGAAATGGGTGGAAAGGAGGAAAGATATAGAAGCTGCTCTTGGTATTATTGGTCTGTGGGCTCGAGGGCTAGGAAACCCATGGGTTTCTTAGGGCTAGCACATGATGAGAGCTGGTCGACAGGGTGGAACATCATTTTGTTAATCAAGGCTTGGATGGTTGGATGGAAAGATTGAAGAGGAAGGAGCCTACAATGTCTACAACAAACTCTTGGATCTACTATGACTGCTAGTCCTAGGTATTTCAATTCCAGATAATTAGATATAAAATTTATGCATGGTATTATTGTCTAATTCACAAAAAAAATTCATGAAGTTTATCAAACCTGTACAGCTCCTATTTCTACGTTAATATTTTTACAGTTCATGATTGTACATTCATATGTTTATAAAACTAATAGTACAGACATAGATATAAACCTGTAATATGATTTAAAATGCCTTGATATAGAACATTACAGAGAAATGGACCGAGTGCTCTACCGGTTAGGCAGAGCACTACAATATCCCTCTTTGGAAGAAGAAAATCTACATTCTTCTTGTTTTATTGATGTTGATCCTATTCCTTCATTTGAAATACATGTTCAACATGATATACATATACCCATATCTCTTGAAGCTGGTTATTTTGGTCATCTTGTAGAGAATAAAGCTGATCTATTACCTTGTACCATCACTGAAACTTGGGAACAACTTGTTGAACCTCATTTTCAACTCATAGATTTTCAATCTAGACTTAGACAGAAGATGTTTAGACCTCTTAGGCTACCATCTCTCTTACATCCTTACCCTTCCTACTTTGTTGAATATCTTCCCCATTTTACTGGAAAAGACCATATTACAGTAGAGAAGTATTTAGAATCTTTTCATAATTTCATTGATAATTTTGAAATCATGCATGAGGATGTTTTCATGAGGTTATTTTCGAAATCCTTTGCTGGAGATGTTGGGTTTTGGTTTCAAAATTTAAAAGCTGGTTCAATTGGATCGTGGGAAGAGTTACATGATGTCTTTTTGAAGTATTGGAGTAAGAATAAATATTATGATCAATTTCTTTCCGAATTTTATGGTTTGAAAAGGGAAAATGATGAGCCAATTACTAAATTTAATTGGAGGTTTCAAAGTTTTTATATTAGTATGCCTACGAAGATCAGACCTTCGGAAAAAATTGCTATGGTATATTATGTTATGGCTCAACATTCAGATCTTGTCTTTTTCCTGTTAGAAAGGAAATCATCATTTTTAAGACAATTGTTTGAGGATGCAAAAGGAGTGAAGGAGAACATCTGATCTTGCAAAATGCTTTGAGATTAGGCTCACGTTGAAGATATACAAGCTTATGAACAGAAAGAAGAATGTAGGTATCATTCAGATTTAAGACAGTTTTCTTCATCATTTTCAAATTTTCATATGAACAAGGATATAAATGATGCTTGTGTTGATTTTTCATATCAGTTTGATAAATTTTTCAATGATAATATACTTTTAGTGGATTATAGTAGAAATTTCTTAGTTCCTGCTATGAGATTATCATGTTATGAAGAAGAAGTTGCTACTCTTCAACCTCTTACTATTGATATAAGAAATAAGTTTCCACTCTTGAATTATGTTCACTTTTAGAATTTTATTTGTTCATGTTTTGATCAAGGGTTTTATTTAAAGGTTGAGAAGCAATTTGAAAAGCCCTTGGTTTCCATTCTTGATCCAAAGTTTAAAAAGAACAACAATAGAGGAAGAGAATGCTTCACTTTATGATGAATATAATGAAAACATTGAAGTTTTAAATCGGAAATTTCATGATCCTGTGGCTTCTTGGATGGAGTTGTATTTTTTCAAAGGTTTCTAATGCTCTAGCTTTTGGCATACTTCTTATTTCCAGTCATAATGATCAGCTGCTTACAGACTCTTTATTACATTTATCACATCGTTTGTGGGTTTTATCAAATAGTAGCATGCATGGAATTATGATTCTCAGTCAAATGGTTTCTTGGCTTCACTGGAAGTATGATTACACTTGATTGGGTTGTTTCCTCTTATTAGAAGTAGGAGTAAATAGCATAATAAGCTCGCTATACGAGCATGTAGATTTTTTTTCAGTATGCTGGTTTGTAGCAATATTTTGTCATTTCAGAGGTATATGTTCAAAGTTTGAGAAAGTTGCAGAAATTTGGTAAATGAATCCATCACCTAATGAATAAGGCACAAGGTCTACAAGTTCTTGAAGCCTCACAAGGAGGACTTCATCCCACAGCAAGAGCCAGATGTTATAACTAGATCTTGCTCTTAGTTTATTTTTTTTTTTGTCCTAATTTTCAACCATTGGTTTACAATGATTTTATATTTTATGTTGATTTTAAGAATTTTTGACAGTTAATAATTTTGGTTGGATTTAATGCTTTTAATGGTTGAATTATTTCATTATTTTAGTTTTAAGGTTTGTCTTTTGGGCTTATTAGTTAATGTGTACATCTTTAAGATTTCAAAAACTTATAATAAAAGTTTATTCCAAGTTTTGATTTATAATCTAACTCTCATTTTTGAGTCATTTGTCAAATATTTTCATGAGGAGATTCCTGTAGCAGCTTTATTTTTCCTGTTTTTTTCATTGTCATTGGGAGCAGATTACAAGGAGATGGAAACGAATTCAGAAAAACTAAAAGAGGTTTTTTTCCACAACAGACTCATTCACAAAAAACTCTCTCAGTTTTGCAACAACTATTATCATTTGAGAGATTCAAATTCATCTTTGTGGCCTATTTTCAAGGTTTGAATTATTTAATAATTTCCTGTTTTAGTCACAAATTTGCAGCACATATTCCGATCAATTGAAGAGGAATTTTGAAAAAACAAGAGACATTTTTGTTCATACCATACTAATTAAAAAAAAACCTCTCTCATTTTTTGCACAGGTGTCTTGAATCAAGAGATATGAAGGCGTCTTTGAGACCCAAATTTCCAGAAATTCGCCAAATTTCTCCAAATCTGATTTGTTATTTTTGGGTTAATTATCTTTAAGGATTTTGAGTTATCATGTAACTAATTGATTTAACTGTTTCAAATTTCGACCTAGAAGGTAGTTATGGAACTACTTTACTTTTGTAATGATAAAAGGAAGACAAACATACAGTTCCGAGGTGGGATTTTTCACTCAAGGAGAGGCTTTGGAGCTTTGATTTCTCAAGCTAGCACTTATAACTATTATGTAAGTGGATGACTATTATTGATTATATATAAACTGATAAGACCTTTTACCTGTCATGCTTTTTCATTTCTGATTTGTTTGATTGCTCAGTCTACAATTTCATTTCTTGTTTAAAGGTTTATTCATGTAAATGCTTGTAACCTGTGGGTGGAATTAGTATTTCATGTGTAATGTTTATGGATTATTGGGATGTGTTTGATCCCCAGTTTATCCAAATTGCATGATTCAGTTCTGTATTAGCTTGTGGATTTTTATTTCCTCCTTGCTGATGAAGTTTTCAACCAAAACCCTAAAAACCTGTTTTACTTAATTTTATTTTATGAGATTGTGTTGGCTTGTTCTCTTATAGTCTGGGAACAATTTCTGGCACTAACAGATTCTATGGAAGTTGTTCAAAATTTTAAATAAACATTAATATATTAATTTGTGTCCTCTTTCAAATTTTCACCATAAATATTTTAATTCTTAATTGTATTCCTTTAGCCTTCTTCATACAGTATATAGATCAATATAATTCACTATCCCGCAACGCGCATCTCACAAATGTGGGATGTGGGGTATGGGATTACGAAATAATATTTCATTCACTACCCTCATCCTGCACCCCACAATTACGGGATGCGGGACCCAGGATTACAAAATAGCAGGATGGGAAATTACAAAAATGCGGGATGCGGGATTCCAAAATAGAGAAGTTTTATTTCCCTTTCGACAATGTGAAATCCCACAAATTGAGGGTTGCGAGTTATGAAAACACAAAACAAAAATGTTAAAATAAACTACATGGTTAAAATCCAAAAGCGTAAAGGAAAAAGAAAAATATTATGGAATTGCGGGATGCGGGATTACAAAAATGTGTGATGCGGGAAGACAAAATAGGGTAAATTGCAGGTTGTGGGTTGCGGAAACACACAATAAAAATCCTAAATCAAACCACAAGACAGAAAGCTAAAACCTGAATACTATTTTTGTGAAAGAAATGTATACGAAAAAAATCGTCAATGACAGCGGCAGGATTCAACTGTTTTGAACGTGCTTGTAAAACTCCTGTCTACTATTTAGTCCAGTTTAGCCTAGTTTATGATTGCAAAATATCATAATATAACTATGGAACAGTGGTATTCTCTACTCTTCCATCGGTAATATAACTGTTTACAGGACCGCTTGTTTCCTGTAAATTTAAAGAAACTGGATACTGCAAAGTGTAAATGAAGTGCACCGAAATCAATATGTGGTTACCTTCGCGTGTGTTTATATGCAATAAATAAAAGGTTTTTTCCATTTGCAGCTTTAGAATTCCTTTCAGTTTAAAATGTATCGAATTTGGTATTGCCGAGAAAAAAAATGAGGCAATACATAAATAACTAATAATCAGACAAAGCAAGAATAAGAACAAAACAAAGCAAGGGTGTTTGACCATCTCATGGAACAACCTTGCTTTCTTTGTTGAACTAAAACAAAGGAAATATTATGTCATTCTCTTTCAGTCAAAGCAACAATAATATCAAAAAAAAAACAAGGGTGTTTGATCATCTCATAATCAGACTAAATGAATATTCAAAAAAATTTAAACTAAAGGAATACCTACAAATTTAAAGAAACTGCAAACTATAAAAGAAAATACATCAATAACTAATAATCAAACAAAGCAGTAATAACATGAAAACAAAGCAAGGGTGTTTGACCATCTTATAATCAGACTAAATGAATCTTCAAAAAATTTAGGTAGACTAAAGGAATACCTGCAAATTTAAAGAAACTGCAAACTGTGAAGTGTAAATGAAGCACACCAAAATCAATATGTGGTTACCTGAAGGTATGTTTATGTGCACAAAGCAAAGGTGGTGCAACAACAAATGTGGAGAATGCAGTATTGTAACAATATTTTGAAGATCGCCATAAGTTGAGCAA
The DNA here is from genome assembly GCA_001517045.1 of Pseudotsuga menziesii. Taxonomy (NCBI): domain Eukaryota; kingdom Viridiplantae; phylum Streptophyta; class Pinopsida; order Pinales; family Pinaceae; genus Pseudotsuga; species Pseudotsuga menziesii. The sequence goes on along the minus strand of LPNX010283481.1, from coordinate 141,809 downwards.
AGATGAAGATATTAACCCATGTCTGAATCATATGACAAGCTTTCTTGCATTAATTGAGCAACAATGCATTGATGAAACATTAATGGCAGTGGATAAAGGGACATGGGAAAACTGTACTCAATTCAATGAAGCGCCATTAAAACGGAAGCTCAACCAAATTGTGAGCGTAAATACAAAAAACTCATCCAAAATAGCGTCTGCTAAACCCAAAAAAAATGGTGAAGTGAAACTCCGCAAAATTGTCGACACTGAGTTTTCCAAATCGAGATAAATGAACCGTGATTAAGGATAGTAAAATCCTATACAAAAAATCACCCAGACCAATGGTTTAGGACAACAGATGGAAGAGTAGAGAATACACGCAAGACATCTATCAGGAAAACACAGTAAATGGAAACTGCAAAGAACTACCCACAACTGGAAACCAATCAATCAATCCATTCACTTGCAACAACGACATTAACACATAGGACGCTAGCAGTCTACAGGACAAAAGTTTGCCTCTCGAGATGGCAGAATCAGGGACCCAAATAAAATGCATTAGATAAACACCAACTCTAAAGAATGACCTGCAACTGCCAATCAATCCATCAATCCATTCACATGCAACAACGGCCGTAACACAGAGGACACTAGTGGTCTACGGGATAGAAGTTTGCCAATCAAGTTTGCAGAATCGGGGACCCAACTAAAATGCAGAAGAAAAAAAATCTGATTGATCAACACAACACTTGTCCATGAACCATTCTCTAATACGATGCGACACCTGTTGAAGTGTGAATGGCCAAGGAGACGAGGAATATTCTAAGACTATGTCTCCATAGGGAAAATGCCTTCGGTGTAATTAATAATAGATCTTATTGAGAAAATTTGAATCTTTTTAAGAAGCATATTAATTATCATAAAATGATGACTTATCTATTCTTGTGAATTCAAGACATTATTGAACAAGATATACAAAGAGTGTAGGGTCTATTTGCTTTTCTATGAAAATAGATGATTCTATGAGAACAGATGAAGAAAAAAATCACAGATAGATGCCAATAAATGCATAAGGTAAAAGGCCACAAATGATATGTCATTACGTGGTTTTTGGGTTCATCTTCATTTTTTTCTTCAAATTTTGGTATATCTAAAGGTACCTCTATAGGAATAACTAGCCATAAAGGATCATGGTGAATAGGGTCGTTGATCAATCGTGACAAATATGGCAAATCAAGTGTAGCCAAAAATGGCAAATGTTTATTAGGTTGCGGGTACTAGTAATATTGATAAGGAATCTGAGTACCAATAGGAAGGTAAGTGGATTGATAAACAAGTGTCAATGACCCTCCAATAATAGGTTGGTTTGATTGTGATTGGTTTCCAAATGATCCACTTGATGGTCCTATGGGTGGTGGGCCTCTAGGTGGTGGACCCTCTAGGTGGTCCTCTAGATGGTGGACCTTTGGGTGGGCCTCCAGGTGGCAAATCTCTAGGTGGTGGACCTTTGGGTGGGACTCTAGGTGGGACTCTAGATGGGGGACCTCCAAATGGTGGGCCTCTAGGTTGGACCCCATATGGTGGACCTCCAGGTGGTGGAACTCCAAGTGGGCCACCACAAATGTTTTCAAATGGCCTTCTATATATAAGTAAATTCACCCAATTGAGTTTCCCCCATGGGGTATTAGCATTACCAAGATAAGGGGTCACGGGAATAATACTTCCCGAGGCAATGGCTTGAAAATTCTGATTAACCATTACTAGCATTTTTTTTGGGTAAGTGTACCCCCATGTAGGTTGATTAGACATGGGTTGGACCCATGATGGTTGTCTTGATGAGGAGGAAGGAGAATCACATTTGTGTCCATGGACGATACTCCAAGTATGGGATTCCCTAAAATAATACTATGCTTGATATTTAAACGAGTTCATGTGTTTTTCCAGACAACTTGTTATGGGGGTTTCCCCCCAGTCACGGGGTTCATAGGAGAACTAGGGATAGACAAGAGATTTTGAGATAATATGGTGGGGATGTGATGTTGGCCCGGATCGTAAGAAACCACACTTTGAACTGATATTCCGAATGAGGAAGAATTATAATACCGAACAAGGGCATGGTATTTAGGAGTGGATATTTTCGAATGGATGGGAAATGAAGAGACACTCCTTATTCTTATGTTCTCTTCAATTCTACATAGACAAGCAAGAGTTTCTTGAGCTAGCCCAAGGATTTCATCATTTGGGATAAATATCGGAACTTGTGGAGGGGTGGCATAACATAAGGTGGTAGTTTCATATTCATAAATTATTCGTCCCAAGGAAGTCCCCCAAAATGGAGTATTTGGACCAAATTTTGATGCCACAGGATCATCTAATGGCTAGGAAAACACCCAATCTCATGCACCAGAATAGCCTTCTGTAGGAAAATGAACAGTTGAATCATGTGGAGGAGGAAATTGTACTAGTACCGGGGTAGAGGTAGACAGATTCTCCAAAGAATATTACTCTTCTCCTTTTTCAACAACTAGAGTGCCGTCTACAAAAGGATCAGTTCTAGCATGTTGGTTCATGGTCACCCCTTGTCTTCCTTCTGCGGTAGGAGGAAACGTAGGTGGTAAGCCTTGCAATTTGTGAGATATTCTCAGAGATGGTTCATCCAGAATGATGGATAAACACTTTTAATATAAATTTCTTTTGGTTAAAAAGAGCACATGCAAACAATTCTACACAAGATAAGGTCACAAGCAAACTTAAGTGATAAGAGAGGCTAGAAAATTCGGATGCTCACTAGGAGTGTTAAGTTTTTGCAATTCATGATATACTATAGGATCCAACAGTAAAATGGAACAAGGAGGATTAGGGCCATACCCTTTCCTTAATACTCGACAACCTAGAAAGTACGCATGTAGTGGTTCCCCGAGTATTATTCTCGGTGTATTGCTTCAACAATACTTCTAAAAGGATTTTCTCAGTTGGTGTCGGTTCCTAGAAGGGTCTCCTAATATGCACAAGGTATGTGAGATCTCAAATGTGTGATAGTGTTGTCTATTGGACAACCGTTTGAAAGGGGCCTTTTGATATACTATCGAGTACATGAAGAACTTTTTGATATACCGCGAGGGTACTTGAAAATTCGTTCGATATACCGATTGGTACGTGGAAGAATTGCATGATCCCTAAGATGCAGTGCATAGAAAGAACAACAACACCTATGTTTTTAAAAACTTGAACACATATTCTACCCTATCACTAAAATTACTAAGAATTTTAACCTAAGCTATTGTTCTATTTTATCTTGATGGTTAGTGAATGTTTGTGGAATGTGAAGTAATTGCAATATAAAAAGATCTAAATGTAATGCAATTTTATTTTCAATTAGTCTTAACTAGAGAAAGGGAGAGATTCTTCCTTTCAAGCAGTAAATGAAAACACCATGCAATTTTAACAACTCATTCTTCAAGCTTTGAAAAAAATTTAGACACATAAAACCTCTCAATGTTAACCTAAGAGACCTCTAATATAAAAAAGGAAAATTTTCTTTAATGCCTAAATTCGTATGATTTTCCTAATCAAAATTAAGACATAAACACTTCTAATCATCTAATCAAATCAAAATTCAACAAATCTAACTTCTTCTTTTGTTTTATATGTAATTTCAGGAAAATAAATGTAAAGAACAAGCATCACACTACAAAAGTGTAAGAAACCATAACATTTTTCCTTTACAGATCTAGAAAGAGATTTTAAGAAATCAACATGAAAACCATAAATCCAAGACCAAATTTTTACACAAAACCATCCAGTTTCAAAGATTTTACTAAGACAACTTTTCAAGATCCAAACTCAAAAAGTACATTTAGGCTAAATACATAATGTCAAACCTGTCAACGTGCATAGGAGAAGATTGACAAAACCAAAAAAGGAGAAAAAAATTGAAAAGAAAACCATAGAGTTGGAGATGCCTACCTTTCCGCACTCTGCAGGGTGGAACTATGGTGTTGTCTACTGGTTGACGCTCTCTGCTTCCTTATGAATAGCATCACTGACACTTCTTGGTTTTGGGAAGAAGGCATCAGAGGTGCTCCTTGATAGTAGGAATCAGAGGTGCTCCTTGACAGTAGGAAAAGGGTGTTCGACACTCTATCAAAGAAACCAAGGTGCATCGATGGATCTAGAGAACCAACATAATTAAATAACCTTTAAGATAATCAATTGCAAATCAAACTATAATTTTGGTAACTGTAGGCACTAACCAGAGAAGACAAATGAGGTTAAAATAAGATGGAGTTCTCACCTTAGATCCTCGAATGAGTGAGAGGAAAACAATTGCATGCTTCTAATCAAAAGAAAAATCAATAATTCATAGATATGATTAGTTTATCCCTAATAGAGTCACTGGTTTTGTTACCGGAAATTATCAATCAACGTAGACAAAGATTGTTTCCCTAGTCTACATGGGACAGATATAGAACAAAAATCCACAGCGATGCATCCTCTCCCTAGAATATTAAAGTACTTGAATGTCAATCTTTCTTACCTTAAAAATGAAGGCGATCCTTGCTTTGTAGCTCTCCTGTGATTAGTTGTACCTACAAAATAATGTAAGGAATAAGATATAATAGCGAAAGAAACAAGATAATTCAACAATCTATACCAATGGTGAAGGAGAAAAGTAATGAACAATTGATATTAACACAAATAATTCATGGGAAAGGGGAACATGTTTGTAATAACAATATAAGAGAATAAAACTACAACCAAAGCCTTGATGTTGAATATTTTCACTCATAGTGCCTTTGAATAAATTTCACACACACTGTACAAACCCTACAAATCTCACTCACAACCACACCCTTTGCCTCATATACCAACAATGATTTCTATAGCATAAAGGTGGTCACTTGGTTCTCCTACCTCCCCTCTCCATGAAGGGAAGAATGTATAAATAAGACAAAGAGGGCCCAGAGGAAGGTGAGAGATGATCGCCAGAGGCTAGGGGAATGAATGTCACCTGTTCCAAGCAGTTGGGATAAGCCTCCATGAGGACTTTCATCTATAAGGTTATTGAAGTATTCTCTTTTTGTCTTTTTTACAGTGTTGACGCTCCATGTACATGAGAAGGTTGTGCTGACATTCTTTGTCTTCAAACAACAGATGTCATCGATGCACCTTTTCAATAGGAAAGAGGAGTTAGACTAGTCTAATGCCCTATGTCAAGAAGAATTGTGCGTCAAACCTCCTAGAGTTGAGCAAAAAGGCTCCTCAAAGATGGTTTGGCCAAATCACTTCAAGGGATTTAGCATAGAGAAAAAATTTGGATGTAATGACCTCCCAATTAATTATTCAACCCCTAGATACATAATATGAAATATCCCTTATATCTATATGTTTTTAATATATTAAAATACCATGTGACCCCTATATACTAGGAAACATATTGGTCTCATTTTTAGAGTATTAAGTCCTCAAATATGAATTCATGGCTAAATATTTACTACTCAGTAAATACCCAATGGTATATGTATCCTTTGTGAAGTTAATAATGAATGAATGGATTATTTATTTGTCACATGCCCCTTCTCAGTGGAAATAGGTATTGTATTTAGCAAATGATTCAAACCCTTGGGATAAGAACAAGGCTCTTGGATAGTATTTAAAGCTTTATCATTTAAACTTCTACAACAAGCCACAAAGTCGTACCTTGTTATGTTGTTTTGGGGCTATGGATGGTCAGGAATAAGATGATATTTGAAGGACATGAATCATCTATTGGTTAGGTTGTCTACACCATTAGATTTCCATATGGTGAATGCTAGAAGGAACAAAATAAAAATGAAACAATAACTTTAAAGGAACCCATCATAGATCTATATTTTCCTCGAGGGTGCTTTGATTTGGTTCCTTAAAGCAGTCCAAGTATATGCGGAGTAAGGGTTATCTTCTTTTAACAATAGAGTCGAATTTTGTGAGATATGGTTTTTGATGAAAATAACTGAAGGCCGTAAAGGATTGAAAGGAATTCAAGTTATCGAAGATTCAAAATTATTGATGGATTGGGCTAATACCATTGGCCAAACCAAAAAAATTTACTCTAAGAGAATCATGTATTATAGGTAAACAAATCTTTTATATTTTATCTCATTCACTTACATCTACATAGAATTGAACTCAAAAAAAAATTACCTCTCTAAGTAAGCTCTAAAAGGAACTTTGATCATTAAATAATACTCGGAGGATTTTTATTCTTATCTTCTCTATCACTCTTTTGATTTTAGTTGGAACAAAGAAAATGTGACTATGTGGAGAATTTTTTTTTTTTTTGTAAGATATGTATTTAGGGCTTATTTCGCATTCGATGTTCATAACTTAGAAGGAGGAAATAAAGCCACTTACCCTAATTAATTTTGAATGAGATATGCATTTAGGACTTAGTTTATTTTGAATGAGGTATGTATTTAGGACTTGTTTAGCATTCAATGTTCACATTTTGAATGGAGAAATAAAAGATACTTAAACCTAATCTATTTTGAAAATGTAATAAATAAACTTTATAGTAGTCTATTAAAGTAGATTTTATAATAGGTTAGTATTTAACTTTGGTTATAAACAAAGAAACAAAATTATCATATATTTTAATTTCAAATTTGAAATATTAAATTCTTTTTTAATTTAAAAAATAAAAATTAAATTCAATATTAATGAAATTCATTCATTAAATGGTGGATGTGAAGATTTTTTAAAGATGAGTTAGAGATTTACTTAGAAAAATAAAATGTTCACTCAATATTATAAAATTTAATAATAATAAAAAAAATCGATGTATAGATGTTTCAAAATATATATGTTTATATATTTGACCAACTAAAAGAATCCAGATTTTTTCAAAATATATATATATTTTACCAACTTCATAATCCATTATGTTAAGGGTTTCGCTAAAAGGCATGCTTGAAACGTGAAACGACTATTAAAAAAAATCCAATGATTTTTAAGCTCAATGGTTCTTATTTCAAGCACTAGTAAAATCCAATGAAATTTAAGCTCAATGGCGTGTTGACTTCTGTTGTGGCTAACTATGACCCTACCTTCACCAACAATTTTTTTGAAGATTTATTTAAACTTCAAGGTACCTAGTTGAATTTAAACACAACCTATCACCCCCAAATGGATGGTTAAATTGAAGTAGTCAATAGGTTCTTTGGAATCTACTTGAGAGACTTTGTGTCAAGTAGGCTGCACCACTGGGCCAAATGGATTCATCTGGACTAGTGGTGGTATAATACCACTTATCATGGCTCCACCCAAAATGGCATGATATTAAACAACATATGGACAAAATCCCTTATCAATGAGTTCCTATCTACTAGGTACATCTAGAGTTCAAGCCCTGAGAAAACACACTTTCCATTCAAGTACCTATTCTCCACACTCTTAAAAAAAAATCTAGTTATGTTTCAAAATAGAATGAAAAACAAGTAGATCAACATCCCTCCAAGCATTCCTTTGAAGTACGGAATCATGTATCTCTTCAACTCCAACCTTATAAAAAAAATCCCTCAGGTTCCATCTTCACCAAAATATAGCTATGAAGTTCTATGGGCCCTACACAAATCTCTAATGCATTGGATAGGTGGCCTACAAGATTGGTTTGCTAGATCACTCCAATATTCACCCAGCATTTCACGTATGATGCCTAAAAAAAGTGGTGAAGTATAATTTTAAAGGGTAGACTAACTTACTTGAACTAGAAGAAGAACGCTCTATTTGGCTCTAGCTAATAGTAGTATTGGATTCTAGGGAACGACAGTTGTGCAGTTGCATGATTAAAGAAGTTTTGATCCTATGGAAAGGTATGATGCTATAAGATGCCACCTGGGAACCAACAAAAATTATTGAGAGGTCAACCGACCTTAAGAGGCACATGAACATTTTCCCGAGAATCTGTTCTCATAATAAAAGACATATTTCTAGTAATATGTAACTTTGTACTATCTAATGTTTCTCATTATGCACTATAATTGCTTGTTTAATGCATCTTAAATCTATGTCTATCCTATTTTGTTTGAAGTTTTATGGTTAAAGAAAACCACTCAAAAGTACAATTGAGCAATACAACTCATGTTTTACTTAGTTGTCGAGCACCTTCACCCATTAAGCTATAAAGAAACACAAATTGTTTTTACTTTAAGCTTTGGCCAAGGCAAGGCCACGTGATTTCAAAACCCTTGCATATTTTTTGGAAGATTTTTCAACAAGTGATAGAGAGGATAACTATTTCTTTTCTGAATTATACCAGAATGACATTATCTTTTTCAATGAAAAATTGGAACCCTAACCTTTTTGTGGGATAAATTAAGTTAAGGGATTTTGCTTCCTTCATGAGAAATCAGACACAGTGGGGTTGTGCATTAAATACAATAGGGTTATGCATTAAATACAATAGAAGTTAATGAACATGACATTAATCTATGAGTTATAGGGGAAAATCACAATCCTTTGACTATCCTTGCACATCATTGGATGTTTCTGAAATCTCCACAAAGGATATATTTCCTTCTTGAAACCCAACAAGAAGTCATTCTCCAGTGCACACACATTATAAAAATTATAAGAATGGAAGGTCTATTTGGATGTTGATGAATATGGGAACATTTAGATAAAACGTTGAGAGAGAGGCATCCCTTTGGAAACCCACATTTTCTAGAGGCATTAAGGAAGGTGGAAAGATGCATATATTTCATGACAAAGTGTGGCACAAAATGGATAGGAAAACAATCCAATTATCCTTTGATTTGGTGTCCTAAACCAAGATATATATATTTGTACAAATGAGAGCCACATGAGGAAAATAGGTGTTGGTATATTGTCAAGACAAATGCAAGATATAGCCTCACTGTAAGCAGGAATATTTCACCTTCTACGGACAGAAGTTTTTCCTCAGGTCTGAATGGTTCAGATCTAGAACAAATGAACAAGAAAGGATGAATACCCTCCCTGGATGTCGTAGATACCTGGAATACCACTTTGATAGTAAACTTGTGTGCCTGCAATCAGATTAAACAAGCAAACACATCAAAGCTACCAGAACATAATCTATTCATCCATGTCAGCGACTAAGGAATCCAAAAACATTTACATTCGAAATCAAAACGAACAGTAATGTGGGATGGAAATCAGCTTTGCATTAAGATGAATGGAGAAGTTTACAACCAATTAAGCCTTAGTGTCGACATGCATCTCCATGAAACCAACACTTCATCCCCATAAGATCGAACTTTGCTCTCTATGCTCTCCAATGGCTTGGGCCAAGTGGTGAATCCAATAGCGTAACAATACCTCTATAGTTCCCCCCTCAACCATGGACATGAGATTGTATTTATAAGGCTCAATGGATAAGAATGGTTGAGATATTTGTGGCCTCTAAGATCCTATGATGGGGGATCTCGAGCTCAACTGACCCATAATGATAGGGATAAGAGAGGACACAAGGCTCATGATCTAGAAGCCTTGAGAAACCTCTCTTTTTTCCCATTTTACCCAGGGTACCACCTTTTTCCTCTTATGACAGAGTGGTTTAGGTTAAAAATTCTTATGGACCAAAGGCTATAAGTGGTGGCACTGCTTATGGTAAACAATATACAGGCTATGTGAGGAAGGTACCACTCATGGATAACGAGGAAAGCGCGGTGATGAGTATTTTCATTAAATATTGACAATCAACATGGGTTTCCACTCCAAGTGCTAGGATTAAGGGCAAGTATGTAAGTCAAAGGTCTTATCACATGGTGGTGAAAGGATTTTGGTATAACAGGATGCCCCCCAAAGCATGAGTCTTATAGAGATACGATAAACGAGAGATTTCAGAGAACAAGTCGTCGCTACAAGGTGAAAATATCGGCTTGATCGGAGCATGTCATCAAGTAGGCATCTGTAGTACATCAATATTTTTGACTCATAGACACAAGTAACCAACTCATGGCTACAGACCAATACAAGGCAGATGCATGGGAGGAATAAACAAGCATGGCTACTAGAATACAACGTAGATCCATGTGATAGAGGACTCGAACTTGGACATAGATACCAGACATACAACGTAGATCTATGTCATACAAATGCAAATTTGAGCATAGCCACGACCCTACAAATGCGGATTCATGCTAGATATACAAAACTCCATTGCAACCTGGGGGAAAAAGCAATGAGTGCTTTAAACAAATACCCAAGGTCTTTGTCTCGTCTTTCACAACATACGATTCTATCCATGTGATTACAATGATCTAAAGTCAAACATGGTAGAAACCACTTGATTACCGACCAATGATGTGAACCGTTAACAAGTACGAGGGAGATCACCATTGATGTCAATGATTTCCAAGGTACCCTAGTACAATATACTGAGTGTGAATAGATGTCCTAATGTCGAACACCCAGTCGATTCTATCGATAAAAGGTTAATGATGTGAACCTATGTCAAGAGCGAGAGAATATATCATTAAGGCATATAGATCTCAAGGTACTAAGTATTGTTTCTAATACTATTTCTCGGATGATGAGCTGATGTCGACGGGAATAGTCTTGTTGAAGAAGGGCCATGATGAGTCCCATATCGATGACATGAAACTCGAAACACAGTTCTAGAATGATGTGATTGTAGTAAACATAGGATTGACTCAAAAGTACTGACACAAATACTGTGTTGACTGCAGAGGTAAGACTTCTTCAAATTCCCTTTGAACATCGAGCGGCACGAAAAAATACTTGGTGGCATGACTGGATGGGACAAACACACAATGTGACAGTGGAAAATGCATTCTTTTGAAAGACTCAAAGGAGTAGCATGGCTCATGAAAGTGGATCATCCCGGAGATCAGCTAAATACCCAATTAACTGACATGATATGCAAATAAGTGCCATGTTCAAAGGTAATGACAAACTAATGCCATTTATTTTCAAAATGGTTCCCTTCCCATTTTCCCCATCATGATCAATGTGTGCCTCTTTTCAGTTTTACGAGTTCAAAGAGAGTAACAAACACTCGATATAGCTTGTCGAAAGACAAGTCCAGACCCATATGTTTTACGAACCTCAGAGAGGATGGGTTCATTCCCAAAACGGGTCTCTCAATGTTTAATTTAACGAGTCCAATGAAAGAAAACTCGGTATCGTTCATGTTTAGAGAGTCTGAACGATTACAAAAGAAGACTCTAGAGGGGTCCTTTTTTGTATGATTTATTCTCTAAGGCCTGAAAAAGTGTAAAATCATACCTTAGAGAACTCTTCCAGTCATGATTGGCTGGAGTGTTCCTTTTTCGTAAATAGTCTATCCGAACAGAAAAAGAGATAACCTACCATTAGAGAGATGACTCTTCAAATGATTTAACGAGCATGACGAAGACAATATCACTCGGCAATCTTTTCATATTTAGGGAGCCTAAAAAGAGTTTAAAGAGAACTCCATGAGGTTTCTTTACACAATGTCAATTTTTACGAGCCTGGAAAGAATCAGAAACGGACTCGGACCTTTGATACTAGGTTTAAGGAGCGTGACCAAAGTGTCGTAAAAAATACTCATCGACTTTTTCGTTTTTATGGAAGTATGAAAAAGTCGTAAAAAAACTCCAAAATATTTTTGCTATGGTGCTTCTATCCTGCAATCGACTCAAAAACAAGTGTTAAATGCACTCATGATGAACATTAAGGGATTACAATAGATAAATTTTGAGTAAAAAATGATTTTAAATCAAAACTATAGTATATCAAACTCTAAAAATGCATATATAAGTCATGTAAATAGTAAAAAATCAAATCATTTTACTATTTACCCATAGTGGAGAGCATTTGGAGCACTTTCCTAGTCAGATCTTCAGCAGCTGATACCGCGAGTTCCCACTGTCGAATTTGAGTGCCGTCAATCCCAGGTAATAGCTAAAACCTTACTCTTTCCTTTCATAGTCTTCATTTTGAGTTTTTATGGGGTTTTGGGCTTGTATGTCAAGCCCTAAAACCATGAAAATCGGCACTGTGTATACCCCTTGCGGGATATACGGCACCTCACTAGAACCGTGCCTAAAACAAAGCTTGTAGGTGGTGCCACCTCCTGTCTCCAATGGTGCATAGGAGGTGCCGGCCGTGGAGATTTTAAACTAATAGCACAAACAATAATAAAACATTCTTTTGAATTTAAATGATTAGAGATGATTCTAATGTGTGCTATAATTGTTTTTGGCAGGTTTTTGTTGCTCAATCATGGTGATATGGAAAGAAAGAAAACATGAGAATGATGATGCCTTCGTTGAAAGGAATATGGGTTGTATAGCTACATTATGAGACCGTGGGATCCTAAAATTCTTCTGGACCCCAAGCATGGTATCACATGAGTGGTTGTTAGAGAACATACTTTGGATGTGGAATCTGGAGCAGCCGCATTTAGAGGTTGGGGCCCATATTCTGACAGTGGAGGTAGAGGACATCTACTTCTTGACTGGTCTGTCGAGACGGGGTGCCCCCATCTCGCTGACAGGTTCCTAGGGAGGGGATATTACTACTCAAGAGTTGATATATCGTCACTTTGTTCTATGGATGAGGACATCGGGGAAGAAAATCCCCATTAGAGCAGTGATGGATGGACCCCTACGGACTGTCCTATTTACCATGCAGAGGGTGGTCGGGAGTCAGGGTGTGCACTAGGCTTCTAGGGAACACATGTTATATGGCATAGAGGCCATGGAACCCACGGTATTCAACTAGGTAGAAGCCATCCTTCCGATATTCAAATATCAGCTGACAAAGTGTCGACAGGGAGAGCTAAAGAAGTTTGGATTTGGTTCGATTTTATCCTACTTCTTCTTTGAGCGAGTGCCACAGATGAGACCTCAAGTGGTATTCAGAAGCCTGAGAGTGCGGGACCCGCATATGCTGAGGTAGGTTTAGATTATTTCTCATACAGGAGCAGGCAGGGGGAAGGTGAAGTTCGGTGACCCGTTCTTCATATGGCTCTATGATCAGATCCTCATGGTGGAGGATTATGCTTATGCAGGCACAGACTTCCACGGAGATCCTAACCTACTGCTCCCACCTGGCGGATAGTGGGGAGACAATCAGTAAGAAGAAAGAAACCATAAAATCGATGAAATTTTTTTATTTTTTTTTATGTTTTATATTTTTTATGTTAAGTAATGAGACCTGGATATTCTCATGTAGATGTTGGAGCAGCGCGACCTGGGGGAGCCTCCTTATTGGATAGGCGAGTTGGAGGCCGATTTGTACCACATGGCGATGACATCACTGGGGAGTTAGATGAAAACTATGGAAATTGAACCCAGGTGTTAGAACAATTACACTCACAACAATTGCCAATTACACATGCAAATTACTCACAAAAGAGACTGAATATGGAGCTGAACACTAAACTGTATTGTATAAGTGTACAATATCCAACCCTGTGAAGTCATAGGCTAGCACAATAAATAATTAGATGAGGGATTTGAATGCATGAATATTCCATTTGAATCTAGTCAAAAGCAGGCTTACTAAATCTAAGCAAATCCCCCATAGGTGCATAAAGCAGTTTCCAAAACTATCTAGGAGCTCATGAAATGGAAAAATCAATTAGGAAAGATAATAGTGGATGGAAGGACAAATCATACATGCTTTTCGTAGGATAAAAGAGTGGAGGATGTGGAGGACAAAAAACAAGTTAAATTCACCTAGTCAAACTTTCCCAATTGCCTTAAAACACTGAAAAAGAAGGCAATAAAGCAGAAAAAGCAGACATGCACTAGGGAGGCCAGGAATAAAGTAGATTTGATTCCAGGAGGGTTCCCAAGTGCTCCATGACTCAATATTAGAAATTTTGACCACTATGGATGTGTATATGACAACTTGCATAAGGTGGAATATGGAAACTAGGCAAATAAGACAAAAAATGGATTAATTAATGTCTAAGGTAGCTAATTATGGGTTGATTATTCTAAAACCCCCCCTTAAGCTTGACTTATGAGTAATATACCAGAAAATTATAGGGCCTAGAAACAAGGCTTAGTCACCCTTTACATACTGCATGTCCATTTAACCAAGGAAAGAGGCAAAAACCTAGTGGGAAAATCCTCCCTTAAACATGGACTGCAAAACAAAATTTGAAAATCTTGTCATCACTCATGCTTCACAGCATGATCAGCAATACCCAGTAGTGATTTGAGATTGATGAATGTCTTCTCACAAAAAAAATTGGTGAAGATATCAACTACTTGTTCTGAAGACGAACAGAAGAGTAGGTGAATGGTGCCATCATGCACAAGCTGTCTGATGTAGTGCATATGGATCTCAATATGTTTGGTTCTCTGCTTCTGAACCGGATCATTGCAAATTCCAATGGTACTCTAATTATCATAGTATATAGTATTTGAGTATTCTAATTTGAATCCACACTCTCGAAGTAACCCCTACAACCATAAACATTGAGTTGCTGCATTTACAACTCCTCTGTACTCTGCTTCTATAGATGAGAGTGCAATGGCACTCTGTTTCTTGCTTCACCAGATGATTGGCCCTTATGCAAGAATGAACACATATCCTAATGTTGAATTTCTATCTGTGCTGTCACCTACCCAATCACTGTCAGTAAACCCAATGAAATCAATATCAGATTTAGCTTTATAGAAGATCCCATGTGTCCTTGTTCCCTGAACAAAGTTAAGGATCCTTTTGGCTTCTTTCCAATGGATCTCATGAGGCTGATCCATGTATCTAGAAGCCACACTTACTGCATGATAAATATCAGGTCGAGTATGTGTAAGATACAACAAACATCCAATCAATTTCCTATACAGTGTATTGTTTACCATAGGTGAAGAATCAGCTTCTTCATGCTTCACTCCTTAAAGGAAAGGAGTCTTGATTGGCTTGCAATCATTCATTTTGGATTTGTTCAAAAAATCCAAGGCATACTTGGACTGATGCACTTTGATTCCATCTTTGGTTTGAGCAATCTCAAGCCCCAAGAATTGGCTCAATAGCCCCAAATCTGTCATGGAGAAGGCATGGTTCATTGCATCCTTCAAGGAAGCAATTTCATCCTTTGAGAATCCTGTAATGAGAAGGTCATCAACATATAAAACAATGATCATTAATGAACCATTAATCAGCTTCATATAGACATTTGGATCTGATTTGTATCGAACAAAATTTAGTGATAGCAGAAAGCTATCAATCTTGGCATACCAAGCTCTAGGGGCTTGCTTAAGCCCATACAATGACTTCTTTATCCTGCACAGAAGAGATGGGTTAGTATAAATTCCTTGAGGATGATGCATTTATATCTCTTCAGTGGGATCTCCATTAAGGAAAACACACTTCACATCCATGTGATGTACTTCCCATTGCTTTGAAGCTGCAATGGCTAAGGCTATCCTAATGGAGTCCATCTTTGCCACTGGTGCAAAGGTCTCATTGTAGTCTATGCCATGAACCTGTGAGTAGCCCTTGGCTACCAATCTGGCCTTGTACTTCAGAGGTGAGCCATCAGCAGAAAATTTGGTTTTGTACACCCACTTACACTGAACTAGCTTCCTCCCTAGGGGAAGATCAACCAACTCCCAAGTGTTGCTCTTCTGGAGTGAGCTGAACTCTTCCTTCATGGCTGCTTGCCATCTTGGATCTTTTGCTACATATTCATATGTCTGTGGATCTGATTCTACCATCAGATAGAATTTCTTAGCAAACATAGGATCTTTCATGCACAGAGCACCCTCAAAGTGAGATATAGTCCTCCCAGGGTCATTAGGATTTCCAGCTAGTTCTCCAGCTGCATGAATGGTCTTGGATTCCCATTTTGGTCTTGTAGGACTGTTAGGATATGCAATAAAATCATCATTATCAGACATATCAGAATCAGCATTTTCAACTATCTCCTCACTTACATTCAGAGGTTCTGGTGGTGAAGAGGATTCTCCAACTTCCACTGCTGCTAGGGGCTCTTCTTGAAACTGAACACACTTTTCAATGAAGGCTTTGTTTGTGCTCAAATTGATCAGCTTGTACCCTTTTGAATATTCAGAGTACCCAACAGATAGACACTATTGGATTTGGGGCTGCAAAGCCTTCCTCCTTTCTGTTGGAATTCTAGCCCAAACTCTTGAGCCAAAAATCCTGAAATGGGTCACATCTGGCTTGTGCCCACTCCATGCTTCAAAAGGAGTCATACCATCAAGATGTTTATGAGGCACCCTATTATGGATATAGGCTGCATAGTTTATATCTTCGGCCTAGTACTTTGGTGGAAAAGTCTTAGCCTCCATCATGCAAGTTGCCATCTCTTTCAGTGATCTGTTCTTCCTCTCAGCAACACCATTCTCCTGTGGTGTGTAATGGATAGAATGCTGCATCTAAATACCTGCATCTACACAATATTAAATAAAATCAGACTTGAAATACTCACCACCATTGTTAGATCTGAGGACCTTGATTTTCCTCCCAGACTGGTTTTCAACCAAAGCCTTAAAGACTTTGAAGAGGCCAAAAACTTCAGACTTGTGTTTCAGGAAGTAAACTCAGCAATACCTGGAAAATTCATCTATGAAAGTCAATGCATATTTGGAAAGACTCATTGACATATGAAGAAATGGGCCCGCAACATCACTGTGGATCAACTCAAGAGGTGCAGAGGTTCTCTCATGACTAGCTCTCTCAAATTTATGCTCTGGGTGTTTTCCTAGGATGCAACCTTGACAGACTCCTTTAGAAAATTTAATCTTTGGTAACCCTATGACCATTTCTTTTTCACTAAGATCAGAAATATACTTGTAATTTAGGTGGCCAAATCTTTCATGCCAAAGCTTGCTTTCCTCATTAGCATGAATCAGAAGAGCAGAGAGGTTTAAGTAGGGTAGGAAGTGTGAGAACATGTATACCTTTGAAGTATGATTTGCAACTCCTTTTGCAATGACTTTACCACTTGAGATCTCTGTGATCTCAACTTCATCAGGGGAAAACATGACCTTCTTTGGAGACCCTGTGTGGGTCATCTGATACACTGATAAGAGTTTAGAGGCAAGACCTGGAACATAAAACAGATTGCTGAACTTACCATGGTCAATATCAATCCTCCCTTTTCCCAAACTTTCAGTGAGAGAGCCATCTCCCAGTACTATTGGTGGACCTTTCGACATGTCAAGTGAGGTGAATGCCTCCTTGGTCAAAACCATATGTCTTGAAGCTCCAGAATCAATGATGAAACTAGGTGAGCTTGATGTGCCAGTAACCAATGCATAAACTCCCTCTTTGTCTTCTGAACTTGATCCTCATTCCCTCTTCTTTGAGCTGTCTGGAAGGGAGATTCCATTCTTCTCCAGGATTTGGGTCAGCATGTCTATTTGCTTCTTCATGTAGGAGCTTTCAGAATGATTTCCCTTACTGTAGTATGTGCACTTTATCATTTCTCTTTTGTTCTTCTTCTTCTAGTAGTTCTTCTTGGAACCTTGAGGCTCCTCCGGAGACTTGTTCTTGTCTCTCTTTTGCTCAGGTGGATTTTTAGCTTTCTTTTTTATTTTTGAATCCACCCTCGAATCTCCATCAACTAGAGCTTGGTCTTTGGATGGTTTGATGCTGCCCATCATCACCAATTTATCTTGTTCTTGTGTGAGAGATTCCATGAAATCTGCAAGGCTAGGCATCTTCCAAGCTTGAGCTGTCAACTTTGTGGCATAGAAGGTCGAAGCAAACACTGAATAGTTAGGGCCAAGATTCGTGAGTATGGCCAAGACCAGCTGATCATACTTCTTTTTGATCCCACATTGTTTTAGCTGCAAAACAAGTTCTTTGAACTTGGAAAAATAGAGTTGCAGGGATTCAAAGCTATTGGGACTCAGGGAGATCAATTCATTTTCAATTTGATGTCCCCTCATCCCATCTGTATTTCCAAAAATATCAACAAGATTCTCCAATACTTCATTCGGTGATGTCAATCCATCAAGATGGAAAAGGAGGTCTCTGGATATACTCAGACACAGCACACCATAGGCCTCATCCCTCATGTTGTGCCATTTTATCTTCTCTGTAGCTGCATTGGGCTCTGCTTCTATTGCCATAGTCACTCTCTAGAGGCCTTTCGTTCTCAATAGTATCTCTATCTCTTCTTTCCATTCAAAGAAATTAAATGGAGTCAAGATGATCTTCTGAGATTGATCCATAGCTTAGAAATTGTCCCGTCAGTCAGTAGAATGCTCCCAGTCAATGATGTAGAACCTACAAAAAAAAATTGGAAGGAGAGAAATTGATATACAAAGGCTTTGGTACCATGTGTAAATTGAACCCAAGTGTTAGAACAATTACACTCACAACAATTTCCAATTACACATGCAAACTACTCACAAAAGAGATCAAATATGGAGCTGAACACTAAACTGTATTGAATAAGTGTACAAAAGTCAACCCTGTGAAGTCATAGGTGCCACAATAAATAATTACATGAGGGATTCGAATGCATGAATATGCCATTCGAATATATTCAAAAGCAGGATTACTAAATCTAAGCAAATCTCCCATAGGTGCATAAAGCAGTTTCCAAAACTGTCTAGGAGCTCACGAATTGGAAAAATAAATTAGGCAAGCTAATAGTGGATGGAAGGACAATTCATACATGCTTTTCATAAGAGAAAAGAGTCGAGGATGTGGAGGACAAAAAACAAGTTAAATTCACCTAGTCAAACTTTCCCAATTGCCTTAAAACACTAAAAAAGAAGGAAATAAAGCAGAAAAAGCAAACATGCGCTAGGGAGGCCAGGAATAAAGAAAATTTGATTCTAGAAGGTTTCCCAAGCACTCCATGAATCAAAATTAGCAATTTTGACCACTATGGATGTGTATATGACAACTTGCATAAGGTGGAATATGGAAACTAGGCAAACAAGAAAAAAATTGGATTAATTAATGTCTAACGTAGCTAAATATGGGTTGATTATTCTAACAAAAACCTGGAGAGGTCGACCTTGGATATCCCAGATTCTTCTATTGATGACCTCCCTCTGAGGTATCGGAGACCTATAGTGGGAGTCCTAGGTCGATTCAGTAGGCTGCTACATAGAGTAGCTCAGGCAGTGATGTGCTACCACGAGCACCACTGGACATTATGTGTATGAGATATCTACTGAAAGCTAACAACTTTAGGATTTTATATGGCGATTTTTCCTGAAAGCCTACGTGCTTTGGATGAGGTCTTGTGACCTATTTTTGTAAACTTATATATATATATATATATATATATATATATATATATATAGAGAGAGAGAGAGAGAGAGAGAATTTTACCTAGTTTTTATATGTCTCAAATGGTGAATGTATTTTACATGAGTTTTATGTGTCTTTAAATGTTTATTTACAATAGACCATATTTGATTTCAATGTCATGAATGGGCAATATGCCAATCTAGGATGTAATTAGCTAATGATTCAGCAACTACATTATGTTCCCTAGGGATATGCCTATAAGTGATGGTTTCAAATGATCTTTCAAGCAAGCATACCCTCCGAAAGAGACAGAGAAGCATGGGGTTTCTAATGGTGTAGATATGGTTCAGATGGTAAACCACAAGTTGTGAGTCCATCAAGACTACCAAATGGTGAACATCTTGGGAGGCAGCTTCAGTCAAAAGACCGATGACTGCTTGATACTCGGCAATGTTATTAGTAGAGGGACCTATACAAACCATTCTTCAACTGACCAAATATTCAGCCAGGGAATAGAGGACCCAAGCAGCTGAGGTGAGATTCAAGGTGTGGCGGCAAGCACCATCAATGAAGCCGTAGAAAGCCATCTGCATGACCAAAACATGGTATAAACAGATATAGACACTAAACTCAAAACCATATTGAAAATACTAAAAGCACACTGAAAGCCAAGCAATATACATATATACAAGATACCATCCAAAAAATACCTAGGCATAGTACCTTTTTAGGTACAACCCATTGCGAGGTTTCCCTAAAGGGATTCCATCATAGTCAACAAGCTTGTAGGCTCCTTTCTCTAAAACTTTAGAAATGACGAAAGGTCTATACCACATGGACTCGAACTTACCCTTCCCTAGTTTGTCATATCTTTGGTTGTAAGTCAAAACTAGGTCACACTCGTTAAAGGCACGAGGTTGGACAGATTTATCATACTATGCCTTGACGTGTTTCTTATGTTCCTCATTAGCCAAGGCGACATCTCTTCGAGTCTCATCAAGGTTATTCAAGTACAAAAATATTTGTTCTTCTGCGCAAGTGTCTAGGAGAAGTTCGATGGTAAGTTGTAAAGATGGAATCTGACATTGAATCGGTAATATGGATTCAAGTCCATAGACAAGATGGAATGGCATGAAACCAGTGGTTGTTTTCACAAAGTCCGATAATCCCAAAGAGCGGAGAAAATAACGTGGTGCCAGTTGGATTTATGTTCTCCAACCATCTGACGAAGCATAGTTTTTAAAACTTTGTTAATGTCCTCTACCTGACCATTAGCTTGTGGATCATATGGCGTAGAGTTTTCATGGTGAAAACCTAGCTTGGAACTCAGTTCCTCCATCATTTGATTCCGTAAATGTGATCCGTGATTAGTAACAATGGACTGTGGGACTCCAAATCTAGCTATAATATGATTGAACAAGTATAGAGCGGAAGTCTTACCATCTTCTGCATATGTACGCATGGACTCAACCCATTTTGTAAAATAGACAATGGCTATGATGATGTAACCATGCCCCCCAACTAAGGTAGGATTACAATGCATGAAATCAATCCCCCATTTGGCGAATGGGCCAAGAACAATGATGGGGTGTAGCGAAGTAGGATGAGTGTGCTTTTTGGGATAAAAGTGTTGACAAGGTGGGAATTTCTTAACAGCCTCATGACAGTCTTTGAATATGGAAGGCTAGAAATAGCCAGTGCAAAATATTTTCTGGGCTATAGCCATCCCAGATAAATGACCACCACATGCTCTAGAGTGGCAATCATTCAACACATGTTCAACCTCGTCATGGGTGAGGCATCGCCGGAGAATAGAATCAATCCCATGTCTACAAGGTATCATTGAGGATGAGGTAGTATTTCACGTGGGGAAAGATACAGCCGCAATCGTCATGGGATAAATGTGGCTGAAACCGTTGTGTTTGGAGATAAAGAAGAAAAAATCCATACCATGGATCAGTAGTGCTAATCAGGAACATGAATTCTTCCGGAAATGAATCATTGGGCTCAAATTTTTTTGAAGCACAGGGAATATCACACATGAGCTCGACAAAGACCAAGGATTTCTTTGATGTGGCTTTGGAAAATTCTAGATCAAATTCCTGAAGTATGACTATCCAGCGGGAGTACTTGCCCCCGAGCACCTGACGATTCAGGATGTAATACATCGGGTTCTAGTCTACCAATACAGTGATGAAATTTTTGTACAGTAATGACTGTGGCCAATGCTAACTTTTCCACATGTGAATAGCGAGTTTCAGAATCCATGAGATTCTTACTCGCATAGTAAATCACATGCTCCTGACCATTGGGATTTTCCTACACTAAAACCATAGCGATGGTAGTAGCAGAGGCATCAATATACAGGAGAAAGTCCTTTGAATAATCCGTGGGGTGTATCACAGGTGAATGAGTTAGAGCATGTTTAAGATTATCAAAGGTGCATTGGGCTTGGTCATCCCAAAAGAACGGGGTGTTCTTCTTGAGGAGACGCATATTACTGTGCATTTTCTCTGCGAAATTGCACACAAAACGACAGAGAAATTTTACCTTCCCTTGCAAACTTTGGAGTTCAAGGAGATTAGTTGGGGCTGGTAGAGCTAAAATGGCGGAAATTTTCAGAGGATCAATCCGGATGCCAGCTTTGGATACCACAAAACCTAGCAGACATCCCACCTCAATGCAAAAAACACATTTATGCGGATTGAGCCATATATTATAATGACGACATATTAGGAATATCTCTCTAAGATGACCGGGGTGGTCCTCCCATTGCTGTGAATGAGCGGGGAGGTCATCAAGGTATGGTTCAACAATATGTTTAATATCGTGAAATGCATAGGACATCGCATGTTGGAATGTGGCTCTAGTATTTTTCAAGCCAAAAGGTAACTTCTTATATGAAAAGGTTCCCCATGGGAAATTGAATGCCATTTTATGATAATTGGTGGGTAATGTCTCAATCTGATTATATCCAAAGAAGCCATCCATAAATGAGAAGATGACACTTCCAGCACAGTTGTCAATAATCTAATCGATGTGCGGAGTAGGAAAGTTGTCCTTGGGACAAGCTTTATTCAAATCCCTAAATTTGATACAAACTCTAATGGTGCCCTACTTTTTATTAACAGGGACAACATTCGATACCCATTCCATCAAGGGTACAGGATAAATAAACCTAGCTTTGAGAAGTTTCTCAACTTCAGCTTTAATAGTTGTGGCCTTCTGAGGATGGACTTGCCTTAGTTTTTGCCTGGAAAGTTTAGCCATGGGATATGTTTTAATATCATGGACCACAATGGATGGGTCAATCCCTGGAAACTCTTCATAGGACCAGGAAAAAATATCATGGATTTCTTTGAAAAATGCCATGTATGCTTCAGATTCATCTGATGAGTAGTTATGCCCAACATGAACATGCTTGATGTTATATGGCTTGGCTGATATGTCAATCAGATTCGTCTGAGTAATGTTGCAAAGGTTTCCTTCAGAATCTGTATCTTGCAACAGTATGGGACTTTGGGATACGTTGACAATATCAGTAGGAAATAGGGATGCATAATCATGGTTAACCATACTGGTGTTGGGGAGGAACATGGATCTATGATGGTGATCCTCCCAAATGGGTTCATCTGTATTCATGATCTCTATAATGGACTCATCAGAAGGAAAAGTCTTAGAGAGATAATCTAGAACAGGAAGAGAAGGTTCTAACCAGTATGGTAAATGGTAAGGATCCGAAGCCACTAGATGAAGGTCATCAGTTTGATCATCAGAAAAGGTTTGAATGGTGTCATACATTGCTTCATGTGAACTCAACGAAGTGGACTCAACAACTTGTTTTCCCTTAGGCTCACAATCAAATGAGGTGATCATGTGGACTGTTGCGGTATCCATGTTAGGAGGAGTGGATGGAAAAATCCCCATAAGGGATGAATCCTTCAACATACCTACCCCAATCAACTGGTAAGGAGGAGGGGACTGGCCTAACATGGGGATGTTATTAGCCATGGAGGTAGTAACATCCAACGTTTAGAAATCAAGCTGGGCAATGGTAATAATTCTCCCTAGATGCGAAAATTGGATTGTTCGGAATACTATTGAAGCGATAGCAGTCATGCCATAGAACCAATTTCTTCCTAGAAGGAGGTTGTAATCTAATGGGGTATCTACCACTTCTACTTGAATGGAAATGATTTTTCCCCCAAGCTCGACCGCTAGGGATAATATGAGACCATGGGGCTGGAAACCTCATCCGTTTAAGGCCTTGAGAGTTGTAGGTGATGGTACAAGCTCGGGAGAGCTGAGAGCTTTCCAACAAGACAGAAACAAAACCAAGGTTGAAGCTCCTTCATCTAGAACCATTTGAAAAAATTTCTTTCCTACTACTTTCGTAATGATCTGAAAAGCAAGTTTATGAGGTAACCTAGACTTATAGTTCTCAACATTAAAGTGAATCAAATTAGTATTATCCGGGTCTAGAGATCCTAATGTTGTCAACAAGTTTTTACACTGTGTAGGGAAACTTTGGAGTACCTCTAAGGTAGACATTGCACAAGGTTCCTGAGCGAGATCTTCAACTACATTGTAAAATTAAGCAGCTTGGGCATTAGGGTTAAATACATCCTTCCAAAGAGTACTTTTGGGTGGATGCAAAATCGTGTCAAGAGTAGGCTTCTCGATAGATAGGGGGACAGTAGACAAGGATTCAGGAGAACTAGTAGAGGGTGCTTTTCCTAAAGAAGAATGATCTTCTTTCTTGTCTGCGGGTTTGTCATAATTCTGGCTTCGAGTTTGTAGATTAATGGTATCTGAGGACATCATATGAATTTCCTCTGACGAACTAGAGTTACCCTGATTAGACATGTGGTCTATCAGTTGTTGTTGAGAGGGAAAAGGATCTGTGAGTACTGCGGGTGTGGGATTTGACTTCAGAAATTGGGAGATTTCGTGCTGACGGGGACACTCTTTTGAGAAATGGTCACCTTTGCATAGCAGATATGGATATTTTTCCTTTCTTTTCCCTTTATCGTTATCAATGTTGGTTGATCTTGGATTCTCCTGTTGGTTTTCGGGTTTTTTATTCCTATTTTAACCCTTCTTTTTATTATTTCCTAAGGTTTGAGTACTTTGAATAGAATTACCTCGGTGAAAACCTTAGGAGTCGAAGGAGTAGGGGTGGTAGTCTAGGGTTGCTTGGCAGGTTTTGCTGCTGACAGGGACTGGATTCAACCAACAATCCCATCAACAAGTACTTCTACTGGTGGCTTGGCTAGATCGGTGCTTGGGTGAGGAGCTTGTAGAATCAGGTCATAAAGAGTTCTAGACTAGGAATAGACCAATTATGGATATTGGTCTTGATTAATAGCCTGATCTTCAGTAACGACACCACCCGTAGCCACGTCTCGGGCAATTGTAGGAAACAAAGGTTTGGTAAACCAATCAGCTAATAACTTATCCGGAATAGGGGCCTTAATAATCCTTCTTTTCCTTCTCCATTCATGAATATGATCGGATATGTGGGTGGAGGTGTTCTCTCGTAGAGAAGTTAAGAGATCAGTACCCATTTCATAACAAATAGGCAACTGAAAGTGTGTAAGAAATATGGTTTCCAACGAGCCAAAATCCACAATGAATGTTGTGGGAGTTCAATGTACCACTTCACAGCTGTACTGGTCAAAGTTCATTGAAAAATTCGTAACTGAACTGAATCATCCATGAGGGAGTTTGAAGAACACCAAAAATGGAATGTCATGACATGGTTTTTCAGATCGTCTCCCTAATTCCCATCGAACTTTAGGATGTCTAATGGTAACATTACCGGAATGGGAGGACACAAGGGATTGTGTCGAATGGGGTCATTAATCAACTTGGACAAATTAGGTAAGTCCAAAGTTGCTAGGAAAGGTAATTGATGGTTGGGTTGCACATACTGGTAATATTGATATGGCATATAATTACCAGTAGGACCCTAAGTGGACTAATAGACAGGTTGTTGTGAGGAAGAACTAACGAAAAATATACTCACAAGGGGTTGATTTCTAGGATCAGGACTAGTAGGACCATTGGGGCCTCCGGGAGGAGGACCGCCAGGGCCCCCGGGACCATTGGGACCACTAGGACCACCAGGACCACCAAGAAGCGGACCACCAAACCCTCCAAGGCTATTGGGAGGTAAGCCTCTAGCACCTCCAAAACCACTAGGAGGAGGGCCACCGGACCCTCCAGGGGCATTAGGAGGAAAGCCACCAGGCCCCCCAGGACCATTAGGACCAAAAGGAGGAAAACCACCAGGACCTCCAGGACCACTATGACCATAAGGAGGAAATCCATCGGGCCCTCTAGGGGGAGGATCTCTATAAGGCAGTCTTTCAGCACCTCCTGCAGTATGTATAGGTATCCCCTCAATAGCCGAAAGGTAAGACTAGTTAGGTTTCCCCCAAGGCGTAAAAGTATTACTAGGGTATGGAATTCTAGTATAAGGAATTCCTATAGGATTAGGTGGATGATTAATGTTTCCTACAATTATTTGATAACCATAACCTCCAGAAGATTAAATGGTTACTGATTGTGTCCCCAAGGGCTAACTTGAACTGGATGGGGGATTAACCACATTAGTATGGGTGGGAGGGACATAAACTATAGATGGTTCTATATTATAGGTCTATCCTTGACTAGGTACAATTCCAGTGCTAGATAACATAGGTCGTACCGGGGGTTGCCCCCCAGCACTAGAAGGTAATGACGACACGAGAATTGAAGGTTGGGTCCCAGGTGCAGAAGACCTGGGAAGGTTGGGAACAGACATAACATGGGATGTGGTGGGGTTGGTATTTTGACCTAGGTTGTGTGGTGTTACTATGCGACCTATAATCGGTTTAATGGGTCTCATAGAATCGGCAAGTGAACAATATCCCATAGGAACAACTATGGAACATGCTAGTGGCGTGCCCAATATGTCATCTATTTGTCTTTCAATCTCTAGTGCATGGAGAATGGATGCATGGTATTTTCTATGTTCTTCTTCATCCAGAGAAACTTCTCCATAAGGGTTTACACAGGTGCCATATGAGGAAATGGCCTGTCCTATAGAGGTATCCCAAAATGGAGCATTGGGACCATAATCCGAACGGTAGTATCATTAACATGACCTTCTTTGGGAGAATGGGACGATTTAATTCACTGAGAAGGTTGTTGGACCAAGGGAGGCGAGTTTGAAGAATATGGTCCTCCACTTTCTACAACCACGTTATCTCCCACTTGGGAGGTGGTAGTAGCTCCTTGGTCGATAGTTTCCATTGGATTTTCTCCTGAACCAGGAATAAAATTGGGTGGCAAGCCCTGTACTCTTTTGGATTGTATTAAATCAGCCAGTTTGTACAGTTCATATCTAACCTAGGGTCTGAAAAACTAGAAAACACACCAAAATGTTTCCCTACACAAGCTATAGGTCAAACAAGCACACTTAAAATGATAGGAGGAGTTCAGATAGTCAGGTCTCTCACCAGGATTTGTCAAGAAGGTGCCACTTGCGATATACGTCAAGGGTACGTGCGTAGTAATATCCCTAAATGTTGTTTTCAGTGTATGGCTCCAAGCAAGATGCACAAAGGGCCTTTCTCATATGGATAAGGTATCCTAGTGGAGTCTCCCGATATACTCAAGGTATGTGGGAGATCAAATCGGAAGTAGTCTTGTGTAATGCATAACCGTACACAAGGGGCCTTCCGATATACAATCGAGTATGTGAAGTACCTTTCTACATACCTCAAGGGTGCGTGAAAGGTCGTTCGATATACCAATGGTACGTGGAAGAACCGCACATGTCCCAGAATGTAATGCAAACAAATAACGACAACTCCTACACTTAACAATGCCCAAACATGTCTCTAACCTATCACTCCAATTGCTATGTAAATTTTAACCTATAACTACCATTAATTTTAAAGTGGACACTTAGGTGAATGCATGGTGTTTTGACAGAAAAATAAAACCATGCAGTATGTGTATGCAAATATTTCACTTTATCATTCAGTATGCCTACTTACGAGAGGGAAAGACAGTATTTTCTTTTGTTTCAAAACCAAAAAATATTTCCAAACAACAATATTGAACACCAAATCAAAGACAAGCAGTACTTTCCAAACTGATTTCTCTTTTCTGAAAGCAATAAGAAGGGGAAGAGTCTCTTTTCCTAAAAGAAAAACAAGAAGCACACTACATGCAAATGCACTCTATTTTTCAATTTTTCTCAAAACATAGGAAAATCTAACTTAAAACTACCATATTTTTATTTTGATGAGATAGTGCTAAATGCATAAGAGACAAAAGAACATAAAGAGCCTGAAAGATTGTAAATCCAATCAGAGATCCAATGTCCAATGCTCAATGATGATAACCTAATCTCAGTCAAAAATTTTCTTTTTTAAAGGAAGAAAAAGAAGTTCTCTATGTAAACAAGAAATGAAACCTAGATGATAATCAAATATTTTTCTTTCAGTCTATATCACAGAGATGAAAAGAGATCTCACTAACACCCTAATCTTTTCAAAAAACAAGAAGTCCTTTCACAATCACAACCAACAAGCACCAAAGTGAATGAACAATCAATAAGCCTAATCTAGCTTTTGAATTTTCCAATCAAACCAATCTTTAACCATAAAATTTCAAACCACAAGCATCAGATTCTGACACACAAACCTGACAGTGCAGGGCTAAAAGCAAATCAACTCAAATTTTTGCAAAAGATGAGAAAAAAGAGGTCTTGGAATGACGCCTACCTGGCACTACACTGGATAGATATTGACAGAGTGGTTCTGGACCAGCGCCACTCCTCTCCAACAGGACTCAGGAGGTGGCACTGCGGGTTGCTAATTAGGTTCAGGGGGTGGCACCGCTTCTCACCAACTACATAAGCATGGTTCCCTGTAAAAATCCAAAACACAAAAGAGAACGACATATCAAGTTAGAAAAATACCAGATCAAGGTAAAAACTGATAGATTGAGAATAAAAAAGAGCATAAAAGGTCGAAATAATTCATATCTAGACAGATCTATAAGTTTCAAACCAAAATCCACTGAGTCAAATAGTAGATCTGACTGAAGAGAGTTGGATAAGGATCCTAGATTCAAACAAGAGTTGAAGAACTGAGGAAGATCATATCAACTGATACGTATATTCATCCCCTAATGGATTCGCCAGATTTGTAAGTAGGAATATTTCACCTTCTGCAGACAAAATTTGTTCCTCTGGTATAAATGGTTTAAATCCAGAACAAATTAACGATAAAGGACGAAGACCCTCCCTGGATGTCATAGATACCTAAAATATCTCTTCGATAGTAAACTTGTGTACCTGCAATCAGATTAAACAAGCAAACACATTGAAGCTACTAGAACATAATCTATTCATCCATGTCAGTGACTAAGGAATCCAACAACATTTACATGTGAAATCAAAACAACAGTAATGTGGGACATAAATCATCTCTGCATTAAGATGAATGGAGAAGTTTACAACCAATTAATCCTTAGTGTCAACATGCATCTCCATGAAACTAACACTTCATCCCTATAAGCTCCAACTTTGCTCTCTATGCTCTCCAATGGCTTGGGCCAAGTGGTCAATCCAATAGCGTAATAATACCTCT
Source organism: Pseudotsuga menziesii (assembly GCA_001517045.1). Taxonomy (NCBI): domain Eukaryota; kingdom Viridiplantae; phylum Streptophyta; class Pinopsida; order Pinales; family Pinaceae; genus Pseudotsuga; species Pseudotsuga menziesii. The sequence goes on along the minus strand of LPNX010283481.1, from coordinate 112,953 downwards.
ATAGTTCCCCCCTCAACCATGGACATGAGCTTGTATTTATAAGGCTCAATGGATAAGAATGGTTGAGAGATTCGTGGATGAGGTGGCCTCTAAGATCCTATGATGGGGGATCTTGAGGTCAACTGACCCACAATGATAGGGATAAGAGAGGACACGAGGCTCATGATCGAGAAGCCTCGAGAAACCTCTCTTTTTTCCCATTTTACCTAGGGTACCTTCTCTTGCCTCTTATGATAGAGTGGTTCAAGTTAAAAACGCTTATGGACCAAAGGCTATAAGCGGTGGCACCACTTATGGTAAACAAGATACAGGCGGTGCGAGGAAGGTACCACTCATGGATAATGAGGAAAGCGCCGTGTTGATTATTTTCATGAAAGATTGACAATCAACACGGGTTTCCACTCCAAGTGCTGGGATTAAGGGAAAGTATGTAAGTCAAAGGTCTTATCACATGGTGGTGATAGGATTTTGGTATAACACTCACCGATTTGCATTGGTCCATTGCAAACCCTGAATCAAACTAAGCATATAAGTTACATAGGGTCATGCAACACACTTGGACGGGGGGGAGAGATGATGGGACCCTATTTTGCCATATTTTTAGCCAAACTTGTATTTATACATGTACCCTTTTTCTACTACTTATCCTCATTTTTCAGTATAGCCTCATCCATATTGGCATATTTTTGCAAAGGTATGTCCTTCCTTTTATCACATTTTATTATTTATGTTGATGTATTAGAATAATTCAATATGCTTTGTATCTAACTTGCAGGATGAGGTATGCTATAGAACATGCCACAAAACATATGCTACAAGTCTTTTATTTTGTTGTTGATATCAATCCTACAAATCTGCAATATTCGAGTCAACATGTCTTTCTTTGTTACATATTTGTTATTCATTATTGTTTAAAATTCTATGATATAGGTCTAAGTCACTATTTCTATAGATCCATGTGCCAATCAACTCTAGGTGTTACTATGTTGCTAATCTAGTTTTACGCTCCAATGCTATTTTAATAACTCAAAAATTCGTAAAATTTTAAAATTTTTCATGTGACATAAAATGTCAAGTGTCAATGCTAATGAACCATTAACTGTTAGCGGATATTTATACAATTTTGAAAGAAAAACGAAGATTACTTCTTTTATTCAGTTTTGTATAACTTAAAGGTTTATCTTAAATACTATGTAAGTATTGTTTTAACATAGCAGTTATATTTTTCAGAAAGTAGAAAAGAAATCTAAATATTAACTAATGCTAAGTGTGTTATTGTCTTCTTTTTTCAAGTAGGGAGAATTCTTAGGTTTGATTGGGGCTTACTTAGCTTACAGCTAACACAATGGAAATGATGGTTATTTTACAGGTTCTAACAGGTAAGCGTTTTGTTCTAGTAAATATCCAGATCAAGAAAGATAATTCACTAGCATAAAATATAATGCTAGTATTAGAAAATGCTTATTTGCAGCTTGTCTCTGTAAGAGGTAATGCTGACATTGTTAAAGTTGTCAAACTGCCTAATGATGTTGAAAACAAAACCATGGAAGAATGGGTTAAATGCATAATCAGTTTACTACCAAAATGGAACCAAATAATCCATCATGTAGTTTCAACTCATTGCTTAGATTTTTCAAACTGGATGATTAAGAATATTTCTGAAGAATACTCCTACTTTTTCTCATAAGTATTTATGATCAAATTTTTAATAAGGAAGAGATATGTTTCGCAAGATTTATGATTTAATTTCATATCTGTCATAAAACAATTAGAGTTGGTTTTAAATCGTATTCATCTGAATTCTTTTGTAAACATAAATGAAATACTTTGAGTTGTTAAACTATTACTTAGTCTTTCTTGTTTCTAGATTTTTGTTTCCTAAGAGCTTCTCTTTTCAATAAAGTAATGATACTCATTAAAAGTATTACAAAATTTACCCTTACCCTAGGGTTTTTATAATTAGTTGTTTTCTTAATAGATAGAAAAACTACTTTGAATCTTAAACTGTTTTTGTCAATAATTGGACATTAGTTTACACTTGAGACTCTTGTACAAGAGTATATAGGTTGCACCTACTTGTTTTCCCAACTACGCATTGTGTACAGAACTTGTTCCAAGTTTTCATTTATAATTGATTGAGTTCTTCTTCAAACTTTAAAACTCTACTTTAGAAGTCTTATTATCTGTCTTTTACCTCGTTCCCTAGTGTAACCTCTAGCTATAATTTACACTTTCAATTACAGTCATTTTAATTTGTAATTCCCTTGAGTTATTGTTGACATTTTATGTATTATAAAAGGTCTTATAATTGCTTGGGCCATAGTTAAACAATTACTTTCAAAACACCAAGATTTACGTGACTTACTTCAAGGGATGAGTAGATTACCCTTCTCAATAATGTTTACTACTAAAAGTATGGTCATTTATTTATATTCTATAAACATAGTTAGAAAATAACTATCCTAACTTGTGTAATAAACAATAACCATTAGAAGAAAATACCATTTCTTATATCCTATGGTTTTAAAACTAAGTAACGACTTGACCAAGAACAATTACGTTATTGAAAATTTGAAAACATATAATGGATATGATTTTGACTTGTTTTACAATGATTTAATTGCAGATTGGCAATAGTGTAGTTGACTATGGTTTAAAAAACCACGGTTGTGATATCATGAGGAAACGTGGGAGGTGATTAAGTCACTAGGTTTTTTGTTAACTTTCATAAACAATGCCCAAACCCTATTTTCAAGTTGTAAGGGTTTTATTTTGTTGTGGAGCTGCTGAACTAGGAGCTTGTGGTCGCCATGGTTCCTAGTGTTAACCTAGTAAGCATTCAACCTCCATACCTCTGCAAGCTTGTGTAGAGTGAAAATATACTATGGTTTAGGGGTTTTTTTACTGTTGAGGAGGCATTGGTGCATTGAGGTTGGTTTCGTCGCCATCTTAAGAAAACTATGACTGTTTGTTCATGGAACATGGTGGAATTTTGTTTTTAAGAGAGGAGTTTCTTGTGTCTCTGGTTGGATTACTCTCTTTTGTGTGGTGTTCAATCCCTTCAATTTGTGGTTCAAGGTTTCACTGCAACTCTGTGCATTCACAGCTCCTAGCATTTTTCTTCAAGGTGCCATCGAGATGAGCTCCAGTGGCTTCACTTCCACGATGTCTTCAATACAAGTTTTTACCAGGTAACGACCTGTAAAAGTTTATAGTTTAATAATTATAGTAATTTTATTTCATTTTTAAGGAAATACTAACATAGTTATGGAATGCAAGACTCTCTCCAGGCTTGAATTTGAAGTTGGATACTAAACTCTCCTCAATCCTCAGCAACACATTTCCTGGTAAGCCTTGGTGATATCTAAGGGTTTCTTCTCTGCACTTGAGTTATGTGGTGGAAGAAATAGGAACACCGTCACGATGGTTGATGGCTCATCCATGGTTAAATGTTATGTAATTGCTCCTGGTTTTTATAATATTTTAAATCCCTAGAGACTGTTGTGTGGAAATGTTTAAGGCTGTTGTAACCACAACTTTATGGTTTATTAAAGAGCCTTCGTGGCCTGAGAAGATGTAAAAGATGTTTTATTTTCATACTCAGCTCTAAGCCATGAATATACTGTCCAACCACTAGGTGGTTTCTTGAAGACATAAGTTGGTTTTTGCAGAAAAAAGAAATGACAGTACTTTTAACATTTCTTTAAAAAAAATGAACGGTTTTTACTGCTGTAAATTGTAGTTGTAATAAATTTTTTTTGTAACTTCTGTTTAGACTTGAAGAAGTCATTTTGGTCATGCTTAAATCCTCGACGGTTATTATAAAAGGCCACAGGCCACTATAATTGTTAAATTTCATCTTAGTGTAGTTTTGTTTACAACATTATTTTTAATTTAGATTTACATTTAGGTGTAAATGGTTTATAATAGTTTTATTATTTACTTTGCACAGTATTATTAGGTGAATAAAATATTATGTTTCTCTTTAAAGATTATTATTGAATAATCTAAAGCTCTGTAATTATTTTGTTTTCAGTATTAATGATTTACTACCGTTATTAAATTTAGAAAAACTCTGTTAGGTTTTTGTATTATAAATTAAAATTAAATAATCTATTTCCTAGAGACAAATCCTATCACTTGCAAACCCTAGATGGTTCTTTGAGATTTGCAGTATTAATACCTATGCTTACAGTAAACCTAGTTTAATTGCAAGCCTAAATAAATAGTTAAAATGACCTAAGAAATTAAGAACTGGGTTAAACCCTAAGTAAACCTTTTACTGTTCCTATATTTATTTATTTAGAATTTATTTAATGTATTTATATTAAGTGTTAATACTAGAGTTAAATTTTATAAATATTATACTTATTGGTGTTTGTTATATAAATCTATTCTTTCCTGTAATTAGATTTTGTAGTGACAGTACAGGTACAACTATATTTTTGTAAACATCTTACATAAAACTATAGAAGTAAATATTTACATTTGCATTCAGAGTTAATAAAAATCTACTTATCTAAACTAAGCATACCTGTTGTACTAGAGTGATGCCTTATAAAAGGAATGGAAAAATATAGTTTGGCAAAACCTCTACTATTTCATCATAATCTGCTAAATACTAATTTTCTCAATAAAATAAATGCTCTTTCTTCTTCATTAACCCTAATAAAATAACAATATGCTAATCTTGATAAACTCTTAATCCTTTTCTGAAAACAGCAGATAAAATAATAATTAAACCTAAACAAGTAGAAATTGTCAAGTAGATGAGGTGACAACAACTTAAGGAGGTTGTTCCTCCCAACCAACTCCTAGAGAAAGCTTAGTCTGCAATTTCTCAGGACCCCCGAGCCTGTCTCCTGGTCCTCCAGGTAGAGTACTGGGTGAGAGATGTAATTCTTGAGATCCTCTACAACTTTACTGAATATACAATAGTAACTCATCCCTGCTTACAACAGTAAGAACTTCAGTTTATAATAGATACACAAGTTCAATATTCAGCACTTATCCCCTCAAACTCACTTCAACTAGTCCCCTCCATCGAATTTCTCATGTGCATTTCATTCACTCAGAATGATCATAATTCCAGAATGAGCAACCTCAGCTATCTTCAATGGGAAGTTTTATATCAATGCCTAGGTCTTCTAGGTCAGTTTTTACTTAATGAGCAACCTGCTCCTATTCCACTTTCTTGGGGAATCATGACCACAAATATAGGGAAGTTTCCACCTGCAACAGTTAGAAGTAGTTTGAGGATGCTACCACTTGTCAATATACTCTCAACCCAGTATCCTCCACCAAGTGACTAGTAAACACTCATTTAACAACTTCCCTAAGTTGTTGTCTCATCATTTATTTATTTATTAATAAAATATTCTGCAATACATTAAATTATCCTTGACCCCACATGGTCATTAATTACAAACTTTATCATAAAATTTAACATAATGTTCCTCAATAAAATTAAATTGTTTTGCAAATTGGGGCATGTGACAACTATGGATTCCTGATATCTGTGCTTCCATTGTTGTGGAACCATGAATCATTATTGTTGCACATCCACTACTGCAAAATCACAATTGTGGAAAAGCTTGAGTAGCTCGCCACATAACCATAAATGCCATGATGAAGTGTGTGCTTTAAGGATATTCCAGTATGCAATTAGCAAGATTCAAGTATTTATTTGGATCAATATTTCCATTGGAGATGCTACCACTCAACATCTCATTTATGAGAAAACCAATTTCAGTTGCTTTATTTCATCGTTTCTTTTTTTCACAAAATATGTTTTGCAATGGCTTGAGAATCTTGGATATTCCATGACTTAGCATATCATTTACAAGCAAACCAATTTTCATTGATCTATTTCATTGATTCTTTTATTTTTACAAACTCTATTTTGCACGAACTTGAGAATTTTCTATTCTCAAGCATGTTTCCATTTACTCATGTTTATTAAGCATTTATGTCATTCAGCCTATATAAGGATATATTCACCTCTTAGCAAGGCGCTGAAAACCATTACATACTTAGATATTTAATATATTATTATTTTTCTCGTCCATATATAAACATAATAATTACCTACATATGGGATTAGAGTTGGTCATCATGGCTAGATGAGTATATGGGATTAGTTTCTCCCAGCGCTAGAATATATTATTATTTTTCTCGTCCATATATAAACATAATAATTACCTACATATGGGATTAGAGTTGGTCATCATGGCTAGATGAGTATATGGGATTAGTTTCTCCCAGCGCTAGTGTCGGGGTAAAAAATGAAACTTCTTCAAAACTAATTTTGCTTCCACCAAAATATGTTCTCCTCTAGGGCAAGTTATCCTAGCCCTCTTTTCTTGATGATATGTGGAGAGAATACCTTGAACTAGTTAGCCCTAGTTTTCGTTGCTACACAGGGCTTTTTTTAGAGAGGCTCTAATACCATGTTAGTTTTTCTAATTTAATTAGTTTGATTAGTATATTTATATGAAATAATAACAAGTACAACAAGATACACAAGATGGATTAGATACACAATCCTAACAAATATTTTCATCGAGGAAACCATCAAGGAGAAAATAAGAAGATGATTAAACCCAATAAGATGAAGTCTTTTGCAGCTATCTATCTCTCCTCCTTGTCTCTCCCTCTCTCTCTCCTCATGCAATCTTGAGTGAGTGTGTGTGTAAATGAGGGAGGGAGCCTCCCTATTTATTCCTTTCAAGTGTCTGACCTAATACATGTATGGGTTCTACCTCTTACCCTAACAGGGGCAACTTCTACTAGAGAGACTCCAAAAATACATTACATGATGTTACACTAGTGACTATTTCCCTAATTACAATGGAATTTGTACCTCAAGGTCCATACAAAATAATGACATCACAAAAGGAGTAAAACAAATATCCAATGGGGGTACAACAACATATATGGATAATATACATCATAATATATTCCAAAGTTAAAAATACATCAACAATGTGGGGTGCATGGTGTTTTGATTACCCTTGATTAAGCCACTCGTATAATTATTCACTTCAAGGTTCCTACTTTGATTATATGGCTTTCATGAAGTGGCATGGCATGCATGATGATGGACATGTGTGATGAGGTTGAAATTGTGTAAGTATATGGAAATTTGGCTAAGCACATGAATTTGACTAAGTGTTGGAAAATTAGTCAAAGTGGATCTAGGAAAATGCACGCCAACTCTCAGTGTTAAATGGTAAAAATCATATGAGGATAAAGGCATGGATACTGTTGGTTTGTTCATCTAACCATATTATTGGATTGTACAAATAGTCTCTAAGAGTGGAGTTACTGGTCTTCCAAAATTTCCCTCTGACATTATTTGCATTATTCCAGTAAAATGCAGGCCTAGGATAGAGGATGAGGTTACAGAGGATGAAATTGGCATGGATAGAGTCAACATGTTGTCCCCCATACTATGGAAAGTATAAAGTAGAAAAATGAAATGAATAATTCTCTAAGTGACTTGGAAAGTAGGTTCTTTCAACTCTTCTAATTTTCTAATATTATGGTAACATTTTTACAATCTTGTTATCTTGACATCATAAGGATCTAATTCTTACTGCATTTCTTCCTAAAATGAACTTATTTTTCTTAATAATGTATCTATTTTAATATGCATTTGGGTTATGTGATACATGAAATCTAAATAAACATATTTGTTCTACAAAAAGTGATGGGAAAGGAATGTCAAATCAAGGTTCTCATTTTGTGGATGATACATTAGAATAAATTAAAAGACATGGAATGATTGTAGCTGACCTATTGCTTGAATTAAGTAGGAGGAGTGTTCAATCAAGACAAATCCCCATAATATAGGATGTGGTTGTAATTGTTGTGTTGTTAGGGAAACTAGAATATGATGTCCTCAATGGGTAAGAACTTAAATGATATATCCAAGGGATAGGAAATAAAATGGTTTTATTATTTTGTAGTTTTTATTTTGAGTTTAAAATCCAATTTGCAACGCACTATTTTGTCATTTTGTAAGAAATAACTTTTGATGTTTGAGAATGCTAGAAAATATTTGTTTTCATATAAATTATTCATTTGTATTATCTTATTTAGTACATAATATGGTATTTCCTTGAGTTCAATAAGTTTTATTTATAGTCCATACACCATATGATTTACAAATGACATTGTGTAGGAGTATGTCAATTTGGCTAAGTGCAGGAATTTGGCTAAGTGTTGGAAAAATAGTCAAAGTGGATTTAGGAAGATGCACAGTAGCTCTCAGTGTTTAATGATAAAAATCATCGTAGGATGTGGGAATGGAGACTCTTGGTTTTTTCATATAACCATATGATTGGATTGTCCAAACACTCCATGAGAGTGGAGTTGTTGGTTTTCCAAAAGTTCCCTCTGGAATGATTTGTGTCATTCTAGTAAAATGCACACGTAGGATAGAGGATGACCTTGCAGAGGATGGATTAATCATCTTGTTCCCCATACTGTATAAAATTATTCTTTCCAAGTTTGGTGAAAATGAAAGTTCACCTTAGTCGAAAAAGGATTTGGCAGATTTTTCAAATGTTAAAAAGAGATTTTAAAGCCTATTAGAGGAAATTTGGGGTCTAAAATGGGCCTTATAAGAAAACACAACAACAATAAATTTTGTCAGTTGGAATTCAGAAACCAATAGAATTTAAATAAAATGAGCCAACCATAATGGTTGAATTGACATATTTGCCATAAAAGAAAACTACTTTTTTTGTTTGTATTTTCGACATCTCTCCCTATGCTTTTACTCAAATTCCGAGCGAGAGAGCTCATTGGATGCAAAATTTAATTATGCATCCAACGAGTACCCACACTGCATACTTTAGATGGACCTCGCTACCCCAAAAATAAGAAATACATGAAAAAACATGATGATGACATCATCATCGCATTTTTTTAGGTATTTCTTATTTTTGGGGTAGCGGTATCCATCAAAAGTAAGCAATGTGGGTATTCGTTGGATGTGGAATTAAATTATGCATCCAACGAGATCTCCCGCTTGGAATTTGAGTAAAAACAAAGGGAGATATGTCGAAAACACAAATAAAAAAGTAGTTTTTTCCATTTTTCCTCTAAAATTAATAACTATTATTTTATTATTTTAACTATTATTTTATTATTTTCCTTAGGAGGCCCATTTTAGACCTCAAATTTCCTCTAATGACCCTTTTCAAGTGCATGCCATATATTCTATTTGTTATGATTATTATTAATCCTCCCTTTGACGACATAGTTTATTTTTCCATTTCTTGGATTAGGAGGTCAGTATCACTATACTAGTGTATAGGGGACACACCTAGGAGCCACCTACCACTCATTGCACCTGTCTTCATTAGTTTAGGAGCTCCAGGAATCAACCCTTATAATTTAGAAACCCACTCTGAGTTCCACCAGTAGTCTCTAGCATTTGAATATAGTAGGTAATCAGTTATGTTTAGTTATACTTCAACTACCATAATTTAGATCAGTACTAGTCATCCTAGCACTAGTTTTCATGTTCCTCCCATAAGAAGAGCACAATTAGTATAACAACTCTTAGAATTATCTCTTCTGAGAACCACAATGCTTCCCACTACTACTTTCTTGTTCGTCTCCACTTCCTATGGGGTCACCATATCATTTCCCGACTTCCTATGTGAGAACATGGACTAGTAGAATGATATGATGGAAGCAAAGGAGTGAAAATCCACCAAACTACCTATCTAGAAATAGTTACTATATCGCTCTATGAGGGAATCCAGGAACTTGGTCCCAACAGCTAAACCATATTCTTCAACGAAGATACTTGAAATAGAGATTCTTCTTCAACAAGGATCCTTTTTAACATTTACAACATACACATGGTTAGCAGTAAACATATATACTATTCAACAAGATTCATAAAATACATCTTTCAAGAAATTAAATTTCTAATTAATTACATGAAATACTTCAACTTATTCAAGGTAATCGAGATATAGATACTTCTTTAACAAAATACTTGAAATTCATCATGAATATTATTCTAATAAATTTTAATCATATGAAATGCATCTAAGATACATGAAATGAGTTTAGAGCAGTCAATCACATGAGATGCATTACCAAGATGCTTTTGCATGATTTATCACTCAAATACTTTTCCTGCAAGTATGCATGTAGTGTCACCAAGATATTTTTCCAGCAAGATGCATGAACTATCACTTTGATATTTGACACAGATGTATTTCCACAAATGTATTTAATATACTACAAGGATACCCTAGCAATATAATTTCAACAAATATCACAAGGATATATTTTATTTCAACAAGATCCCTATATAGTTTCCTAACAAAGATACTAGTACCACAATCTACACAATTAGTATTGAATAAGGATACATCAAGTTCATCTTTAATAAAGGTACCTGTATCATACTTAATTATTTACATGGTTAGTACCTACTTTTCAACAAAGATATACAAAATACCACCAATTTATTAACAAAATACCTTTCAAAAATGTCACAAGATACCTTTTCTAATGAAGATCACAAGGATAAATATTTTCAAAGATCACCTAAATATTTTTTCATTTTAATGTAATAGGAAAAGTGAACTTATATGCAACAATTCTAATCTGAATAAGAACCAAAAAGGGACATAACAACATATTCATTTTCATCTCAATACAAAGCATAATCCTTCTTTAGAGATCATTCAAAAATCCATTATACATTAATTAATATTAATCATACAATGACCCTTATGCATACACCATCCATACAGACATTGATGATCAATTCCATGGGGACTTCACTTAGCACATGTGATCATGGGATATTAAAGAATACCCTTAATTTCCAGAGATATTGACCCAAACTCTTTTTGTTGAAACCCCCTCCCAATACTTAAAACCTCCTCCCAAGCCATTTTTATACCTCAATCCTTATAAACCACCCTACCCACCCCCACCTTAAACCCCTCATCCCCCCCAATACCTACAATATATTGGTTCAGTTTTTGATAATTTTAAAACCCACAATATGAACTAACATGATAAGATATTGGTCAAAATGTGAAGCCCCTGTGGATCAATTCATAATATCTCAACCATATATTGATAATGTAATCTTAGCCAATGACAAAAACACATGAATCAACTAACCATACACGCATCAATCAGAATACATCAACCGTGATACATAAATCAGAATACACAATTAGAATATATCAGTTAGGATTCATCAAGCATAAAATAATTATCATAATACATCAATCATAAATCATCAACCAGAATGCAACAAAAATAACAACCAAGGACAACCAATAATATCATACATACATTTATGACAATGCCATACATTTATCAATCATTAATCAACCAATTTCAATAACTAATGTTACGGAGAGAACTTCTTATGGCTTGGGATAGACCGCAAAAGACTCAATGACACCAGAAATAAATCTATTTCAATATGCAAGAGAGATAAATGTTGCTAACACTAAGGTATACGAAACATAACGTATTCCAAACAGTTGTAGTAGATCCCCGTTGAGCTTTTCAACCATGCTTGTACCTACAATTCATCCTCGACAACAACGAACCAAACAATAATGATATATGTTAAGTGTTAGGCATACTCTAGCATATATAAATCCAACATGTATAATCAAATACAACTACATCCATGGCTACAATATTTATAGTCATACAAATGTAATGGACGAGAAATAGATATCTATATTAATAATGAATAGAGATAACAATGACAAACTATGTTGGCACCTCGTCGAAATAGAGAAATTGAGTCCTCAACCTATTCCTCCACCACTTCAATCATCCATCTCAATGGAAAACTTACAAGGTAATGTCAAGCTTTGGAAGAGAAACAATTTGTGCTTAAAAGGAAAAGGGGATTCAAACTCAATCATGTAGGAATGAGGCAACAATGAACTATAGTTTCCTTGTTCTCAAATGTTCTATTTCTCCAATGCATCCAAGAGGATCAATATATAGCCCTTCAATAGGGAATGGAGGGTTGAGTCGAAGCGTTTCCAGGGATATGTAAGGCCAAGAGTCAATTTATTCACGACTCATTGAGGAAAAATCCAATTTTATTTTTATTTTTATGCACATTTCTCGATATAAGCAAGCTACAATGAAGCAAGCTGCAAGCACACATGGATTTTAAGCTAAAACCTGCGTATGGCAATAAAAAAGTGTTTTAAGGAAATTTCTTGGATCATCAAAGTATAATTCGATCAAGAGGGTCCAAAGAGTTTCTAGAGGGACATGGAAGGCCTTAAAAGTGTGATCTACAAAGTGTGGTAAAATCAGCTATAACAAATAACATCCAATAGCAACCAATAATATCAAAAAACATACATAAACTCTAGAAATCATATCGAATATTACTATTTATCATAACATTACATAGAAATATTTGCACATGAGCATATATATTATAATACATTACATTACTAATTATTTACATGCAGTGCACTACTTATTAATCAAAGTAAATAAAAACTCACCTCAAACAACCAAACATCCTACTAGCAAAATATTATAATATTCTACTGTAAAATAATTACTAGATATACAACACACTATCATACACTCATGCCATATACTATACTTACTATTACTATGTCTTATTTATATACATACGCCCCATTTTGTTTACATACATATTATAATTCTTCAATCATATATCATATTATTATTAATATCCACAACATATTAGTCATATAACCTATATATTCTATATTTAATATACTCATTATGTTATACCATAATACCAATACAATTATAGCAATAATTTTGATCTCCATAGGTTGGTTGAAATACTTTTCTATGGCATAAAATGAATAAGGCATATAGTCTAACTATAAGGAGAGAAACCATTAAACAAATTTTCTGAATATTCTAATCCAAGATATAATTGAAAAATGTGAAAGCTTGTAGCTGGAATGAACTCACATCTATGATTAAGTTGTCGATCATGCCATCTTTGGTTTCTCCCTTGTATAAGACCAATCTATCTAGGGTAGCTATTTGTGAAGCATTATCTTCATCATTATCCTTGACTCCTACTCAAAGTGGTGTATGGTGATCATTACTAGGATTGATAGGAGGATAGAAAATGAGATTTTTAGTTGGATTTACTTGGGTTATTATCGTTTTCCCTGATCTACAACCAATATAAGCATTGCTAGTATCTAGCCATGGTATTCCTAGGACTAATGGATAAAATTCAAGGCTAAAATTTGGTTGCAAGACCATAAAATATGCTAGACACTCCCAGTAACTATCTATGGAAATTACAATATATACTTCTAATATCCCTTTAGGTTTGAATATGGATTGGGTATGTAGCTAAATTACTATCGGAGTTTGTCATAGATTTAAAAATTTTACTTCCTCTGTTATTTCTTTATTTGGAATGTTTATGTAAGCCCCTACATAATTAAGATTGTTTGAGATATAAACATTGTTAATGTGAACAATAACAATAAGTCTCTCGGGATTGGTATACTTAGTAGTAAATACATTCCCAAGCATCAAATTTTCTATATGGACAAACACATGGACAACTTGAGGGAATTTCTTCTTCCTACCAAGATTCTTCACGCGTAATCCTTAGGAATCTTTGGAATAAATTAGAACATCCTCAACTGCTTCAAACAAAGGGATCTTGACACACACATTCTCAACTCCCTTAGAAAATCAAACTCGGGATGGGTAAGGGGTTTGTTGAAACTTAGTCTCTCCAGATAGGGAGGAAGCTATGCAACCCCAAACTTTTGTTGTTTTCAAGCTTCTTGAGAAGTAGGTTATGGTGTGGTAGGTGAATTAAATGGATCTTTTGCAAAATATTTTATACTATATATTGTACTCCCTCTACATAATAGTCTATGATGATTAAAGAGGTATGGTTATTGAGTAATTTCCTTAATCATAACCATATATGTTGGAATTATTTAGGATAGACGATACAGCTAGGAAATCTAGACAACTCAATGTTGTAAGTGGATTGAGTTGTTTTATTTTTTGGATTAGTAGTTGGATGGACATGTAATTGTGGTTGTGTTGGAGGGTTGTTATAAAGTAATTGTAATTGCTACTACCAAGGCATTGATAGTTGTTTTTGGGGAAATTGTGTGGTGGCCTATTATTGTTGGGATCCATAGGGAAAATCCCTCCAGACCCGTGTTCATTGATGGTCTTGGGTTTGTTGAGGTGTACATGGTTTCCATGGCATAGAGGAATACCAAAATTGAGAAGGATATTGTATTGGCTGATTAGTTCAAAAATAATTATAAGATGAAGAAGTATCTTGAACCATAATTGAAGAGTGATGTTTCCAAGGTCACTTATGAGAAATGAAACAAATATGTCCCATCCGTTCATTAGTTCCTTTCTATATAACATTGATTCTTTGAAGGGAAGGGTAGTTTTCAGTAGCATCATGTTGTTTTTGAATTCTATAGATTTCATCATCATTTAATGGACAATCCTCGAGGGGATTCTTCTTCCTACATTTGGAAAAAAATATGTAAAAACCCATCTCTAGTTCTGCCTACTTCTATTTTTGCCTACAATATATCAAATTGCAAGCTCAAAGAACTACAGATATTAGTATAAAAATTTTCCAACAAATTACCAATTTCAACCTAAGTAGATCCTCCTTCATCTGATTTAAGGTTCTAGTAGCACCAATTCTAGGACCTTTACCATGATTTGAATTTCCTCTTGAATATCATCTACACAGATAAAAAATGTTCTCATAACATAATTGGTAAATATCCCTAGTTCCCATTAGATGTAACACATCAATATAGTCATCTCAAATGCCTCAAAGAATAATAGTTTGAAGAGTATCCTAATCCAATTGACATTGTTTTGATGTTTATAGATTATATTGGAATCTCTCAACATAATCCTCCAAAATTTTGTCTTCTTTATGGATCACCTTAAATATTCCTTACTTGGATCTCTATTATTATAGTGGCTTCGATATTTCTTGAGAATTCTTGATGCATCTCATCCTATGTTTAGATACTATTCCCCCCAAGTCCCAAACTAATCAAGTGATGCTTCTTTGAGAGTGGCTAGAAATAGCTTTAGTTTTTGGGCATATAAGAAATAGTCATAACTATGACAAAGCACATCAAACTCAAAGAGAAAAGTATTAGGGTCCTCACTAGATATACTATGAAAGTTCAATAGAGAAACTGGTGGAATATTCTTCATTTGAAGTATCCCATCATATTCTTAAATTGGAAACATGAAGTCATGGTATATTTCCCATTAGAACCCTCTCCCTCTTGTTTAACCATATTGCTCAAAGGATTTGTTTTCCAATTTTTTAGTTGTCCAAATGTTACTGATTCTTTAGAAATGATAGAGTGATCTAGTTCTTGGAATGGATTCTCTTGGTATTTGAGAGATTCTTGTCCATTAATTGCATCCTCTAAGTTGCATAGTTTCTAATGGAAAAGGGAAAAGATCTACTTCTACTGTAAAGCTTAATTATGAAGCAACATGATTGGAATCCATAATTATCTATAATTGGATGTAAATTGGAAATATTTCATGTTATTTCTCCTCTCACCAGTTCTCCTACCATAGATTTAGTATGGAAAGTGGTTCTTACTACATCGTAGTGTCATGCTCTTGGATTTCTATCTATATTCATGCATCTATGTGTTTAATGAAAAACACTTCATATGAGACCTTAATAGGAGGTATGCTGAAAATTTGTATGGTGCAAATCCCCTTACCATGTGTTATCTAATTTAGAAAAAAATAACTTCTTAAACCCTTGACACTTCCTTGACAACAACGACAAAAATGACGACATTACTATACAATGTATTAATTTTAACAAGGTACTTAGCTTGAAAGTGCATTTAATTTTCAGCCTATGGATTGTATGCTTGTGAGGTATCATGAAAAATATATGCATGTCTTCAAAAACAACTATAATTCTAAATCCTAACATGTTATTTAAAATCTACCTAAAAATCCTATTCTACTTCTAATAAAGTAAAGTTGAATCAAATTGTGGGGAAGAGGGAAATTTAACCATGAAAATGAAGAAAATTCAATCACATGTTGATCCTCAACTATGATATTATTAGAAAACAATTTAATTTGTACATATAATGTTCTACAACAAGTGAATCATTTAGCATAATTGAAATAAAGTAAACACAATTGCTACAAGAGTGTTGTTAATGTAACATCTCGAAAAATTCATAAAAAAAATATATGAAGATCTAACTACAATTACATAATGTAACTAATCCATACTAACCCCTTCATCTAACTTTTAATTTGTGTTAGTGCTTTATCTATTGAACATGATCACTTAGCTACGACAAGCTTTACCTATATAGCATATCGCTATACTGAGCTGGTTTATTTTCTATCAAGACGCAAAAGAATGTTGTGTTTACTTATGGATAGTTAGAGTTGGTGTGCTTGTTGAATATGTTTTGAAGAACTTGTTAGTCCTATTAAGATGCCAAGGAAAAGGGTTGTTACAAGTCTTACTTAGATTTTGGGCTAGCACAAAACCATGCATATACTTTTTGCACGTGTTAGAAGTGGAGAGATTACCTTGTGTTGGTAACACACATAAATCCTAGCTAAAGATAAAAAGGCCCTAACTATGCTAAGGGAACACAAACTATCCCTAAGTATTGAACTATGCACTTGACTATACAAGGTTTTATCCTACCATATAATAAAACAAGCATAAAGAATATATGGTGGCATCAAAGGTGATGTCCTATGGTTTTGAAACTATGAGTTTGGGTTGAAAATTGAAAACCAGGTGGCATTGATGAGAGCCACGTGAAGCCTCACGGCCTCCAGCTAGTGAGCACTTGTCTTTTCATAAACTCTAAGGGTTTAATTCACCTCTACAAAGTATTCATTTGTCTTTACATTGTGTTACTCAGTCCATTAGAGGAAATTTCAACTCAAAATGGGCCTCCTAAGGAAAATAATAAAATAATAGTTAAAATAATAAAATAATATTTATTAATTTTGGAGGAAGAAAAAAAAACTACTTTTTTGTTTGTATTTTTGACATATCTCCCTATGTTTTTACTCAAATTTCATTTGGGAGAGCTCATTGGATGCGGAATCAAATTCTGAAGCCAAGGAGTACCCACTCTGCATACTTTTGATGGACCCCTCTACCCCAAAAACAAGAAATCCCTGAAAAAAAGTGATGAGTGGGGTATTTCAGGTATTTCTTGTTTTTGAGGTAGCGGGGTCCATTAAAAGTATGCATAGTGGGTACTCATTGGATGCGGAATTGATCTCTCTCGATCAAAATTTGAGTAAAAACACAAGGAGATATGTCGAAAATATGAACAAAAAAAGTAGTTTTTTTAATGATAGCTATCCCCAAATTTATATTAAAAAATTGTTTAATACCTATACAGTATTTCAAATTTAAAGCAATTTCATTGGCTAACACATTATGACATGGAATTTGAATTAGGGTTGAAAGGCCCATTCTGAGTTGAAATTTCCTCTAATGTCTGCACCGTGTTACTTTGTATCTTTATTGCGTGTAAACGATGGTGGAGCAGCTGAGGCTCTTGGACCTCAACACCATCCAACATTGTTAAATGGGTTGGCTCTGGTTCGGTAGTGTTGCGTTGCCGGTGATGGATTGCTGAAACAACTAAGTTCTTGTCTTGGTCCTTGTTTCCATTGATGACTTTGTGAAGTTGAAAAGGGTAAGTTCTAAAAAATTTTGCGTTAATGTTTTTTGTTGTTTTAGAAAATACTTTTAAATCTATATTTGACCTCTGCACTGATTGTTTGCAGGAGTTTCTAGCTGTGGTTACTGCATGGGATTTGAACCGACCTTGGTGGAAGTGGAAGCATGGTCCTGGTAAGACATGTTAACTGTATTCCTTGCTCCTTGTGGCTATGTGGTTGGGTCAACGCTCTCCTGGGTCTGGAGTCTTTGGTTCTGATGTGTTTTCTTCAGTTTCAGTGGTAAACCCTCTTATGGTTTCTTCCTTAAGGAATTTACAATTGGTTTTGTAAGAGGTCTCCTTCCGACTGTGGAGTCTGAATGGAACGGTAATGTAATGCTGTTATTTAGTTCTGCTATCGATTATAAATCAAGCTTCTACAAAGTTCTTATCTTTTAATTCTTTTTTTAGCATTAAGTGCAGTATTTTGACTATCACTTTGAAGTTGTAAATGTTTTGATTTCTGTTATAAAAATTCTCATGAGAGTTTTTACTGTATTTTGAAATTTTAAGGCCGTGAGGCTATTGCATTGCTGATTTCATTTTTATATAAAATAGGGTGTTGCTCTGTCAAGAGAATTGCGAGATAAATGTCTTAAGCCATAAGGCTGTTGCATTGACAAAATATCGATAGTGTTGTAAGCAAGGTTACATTTTACTCTTAATGGTTTGCCTATCGTTTCTTTTATTTTTAATAGATTTTACAATCGGAAACTATAACTACTTATGGCCTGCAACAAAGGGTTTGTAATCGATCAATGGAATTGGTTTGTTTTCTTTGAAATTTGATTAACTTAATTTGGTTATGAAAATCTTGTGTAATAGTGGTTGTTAATGTTTTTTACTATGTTTTCAATTTTACCTAACCCTAGTTGTAGGAACAAAGGCCTTTCGACTGTAGAAATTTATAATGTAAATGTTTACAGGGTTTGAGCCCTTGAATTGTTCATTCCTTAACTTGTTTGTGTATTAATTTATATGCCACTATTCTTAATACTATAATGACAATTTTGTGAGGGAAAATATTGTGGTTATTGGCCTTTACAATTGAAACTCTGAAATACAGTTTAGTTAGTAAATTTAAATAATATCTAATTAGTTATGTAATATTTTACTTATAGATATATATAGTATTTGAGAATAAGAACATGTGGGGTGTTTATTCGACCTCTTTGTAGGTTCTGGATGAGTAAGTTTAACCCTCGTTTGACTTCTGTAGAAGCTTAATCCTTTCGGCTGAAAATGATGATGTTCTTTAAATTATAAAAGGGTTTTAGTATTAGATAATAATTGTAGAACTTATGATTATAACTTTGTTCCTAAATATTAGTGTTGGACAAAGCACTTTATAATTATATGAATTAAAATACTGTAATATCCTAATAAATCTATCGGCTATAAAATGTGATAAGAGATTTTACTTGTTGGAGATTTCGAACTTTGATTGGAAAACTTGGTAATTTTAATTTGTTATGGGAACTATCTTAAAATAAGAACTACATGAATCAAATTCATTGTTTACTTAACAATGATTATAAAAATATATGAATGTAAAGGAAATTAAGCTTAAGAAGGTTAGTATAATAACTCATAATTGTTTATAATATTATATGTATACATCTACAATTTTTTCATTAAAATTTGTAAGAAGAAAAACTGTAGCATTCTTTATAAATATTATACATAAAGAAAATCTAACTAAGATATTCTAATTCAGTAATATTTACTTGTTTAGAGAATCCCTCAACATTTGTAAAACATTCAGATACAGATATGAAATAAATTCACAGATAATAAAAAAACATCTTAGAACCTGGATAATTGTTGAAGGGGGACAAACACCCAAAGAGGATCGTTCCTCTCAACTGTCTCCTGAAAGCAACCAAGATCACTTACTTTAGGACCCATGAGCCTATTCACGGAACCACCTTGACGAAGATGTTATGTTACATCCCACATAGAAATCTCTCCAAATTAGCAAACTCACTAGCATACTTAGCTCTCAGCAATTTCACTTTAGCTATCCCCTCAACGATCTCCTCTTGTGTGTCTGACTTTTAAGTTTTCAGAAAATTCACAACGCTCTAATCACTTGGAATAGAATGTAGTGAGACTCCTACTCAATTCGATGGTATATATATGCTTTCCTAGGTATTTGGGTTAGTTTTGCAATTAAATGAGCCACCTACTCAATTGCTCTTCTTAGGGAACATGACGACAGTTTTAGGGATTTTTCCTCCTGCAACAGCTAGAAAGTGAATGATATTGCTTCCACTTGTCATTTGGCCTTCTACAACAGATTATTCCTCCTAGTGGGCTAGTGAACACTGTGCAACAGTCTTATTTGGATAGGTGTCTCTTCTTTTAATTATTTAGATAAATAAAATATTGAATTATAGTCATCCTTGACCATCCTTGGTCATAAAAAATTCACAATAACTTTTGACATAATGTTTTTCTCAAAAAAATAATTTTTTTTTTTTTTTATAGGTGGGTTACGGAATTCATCCCATGGCTGGGTTTTGAGGCCACCAACATACTAAGGGCTCTATTTATAGACAGATGAGATTATACAAGAATATATTAAAGCAAAAGATTAGTGGATGAGAGGATGCACCTTATTTTGAAGGTTGATCCTAGTTTGATCTTCTCTTCAAACTCTCCTTTAATCTAAAGCTCCAATACCTGCAACAAACAAATACGCTTCTTCAAAACACCTTCAATTGTTTTAAAATATGAAATATGAACATATGTAATGATTGTGACTTCTATCCAAATCACAATCTAGATCATTTCCATAAACAATTGAAACATGCATTACAATAGAGATGGAATGAAAATAATTTCTTTATTCGTGAGGTTTCTAGAACAATTACATATACCTCAACCTGCTCAAGCTTCCTTGAAACCTCGATATTATCCCTCTTTCTTCTCTTCTCCAAAAGAAATCCTCCAACATAAATTTACCTCCAAATGGACCCCTTCTCCTCTATCCCCTCTCCTTTTTTATTGTTCATTCGGAGGAGGAGTTACGTGATTAGGCTGGTTAGAGGAGTTGGGGTAGTTTCCAAATCGAACCCAATTGCGTCGTGATTAATTTACTTTTTATTTTTAACGATTTTTAATGAAATACGTGGGTTACAAGAAGGAAACTTCCATATGGTACATGGGTTTCCTTAAGGAAACTCGCATATTCAACTTTTGGGATCAATACATGGGTTGCATATGTGCAGCTCACATATGATACACATGTTGTTAAGAGGAAAGTTGTGTATTCAAGTTAAAAACTCATAATATAAATTTGTTTATACTTGAGTAAACATTGTGTACATAGGGTCCATACTTCTTATAACGTAACACCCCGGTTTTGACCCCATTGCATTTAAATAAATGATGTGAATAATCATGGTGTGGAGCTAGGAAGAATTCCCACCATCGATTTAGTATTTATGTTTCAGAAATTAGGGTTGGGACGATGGTATTTTTTTTATGCTAGATAAACATTAAAAAGATGGAAATCATGTTTAATTTTTAATTTTTAATTAAAAACCCACAACCGGCTATGTCAACGCAACTAAATGAGATGGGGGCATGATTTTTCCTAAGGATGAAGGAATGGGGGATTGGAAGAGAGGGAAGAAATTCGAAATGGGCAGAGCACCATTTTTGGAAAAATGTTTTAGAATTTTTCTTGAGCAAGAAAACACCAAAAAAATGACCACCTTTCCCTCATGCGGCAACGTTTCACCTTCCCTCATGATTTTGGAAGAAGAAAACGTTTTTGGAAACCTAATTGGGAATTCACGCAGCAGCAAGCAAGCAAAAATGATTCTGAGTCTGAACCCTTCACGATTTCTCCTATTCGGCAATTTGTTCCTTTCACGATTTTGGTTTTCCTGTTTGGAATTGTTCTCTTTCACATTTTCTCCAGTTTGCTAGTTGTTTTCCTAAACATGAATGCCCTGAACATGATTTTGTGTCTTTGATTTGAAATACCAACAACATTTTTGTTTTTGGTATTTTTGCAGCAGTCGGTCTGGCACTGGCAATGTTCAGAAGTTCGTAAATTTCTGTGTGTGTATGTAATCCCTAGCGTCGACTATGTTTTGATAAATCCTAGGACTGAGATCATTATGTGTGCATCCACGTTTGGCATTAGAATTGATTAAAGGAATGGAAATAGAGTCTAGACTTTCTTGATAAACCTAGTGTGTGAAAGAACCTCACATACCAATCTAGAAGGATGGTTTTCTTCTTTGCATGCCTTGAATAGCGTTGGAAGGGAAGACATGGCCTGAGGGACTGTGTAACAGAGAAGGGAATGATTCCTTTTGTTGGGTGTGTAATTGTTTAGAAATCAGGATAGATCCAGTGTGGGTGTTCATAGCTATGGGGTTGAGCTCACTAGCTTAGCAGTCAGTATTTCCACCTCCTTGGCAACGTGATAAACCCGACTGGAAGGATGGATTGGTTGGTAGCTTGATAAACCCATATGTTTGCTTCTATGTGTCTCATGTGAATTTGGCTAAGTGTAAACCACTTCCTGTGTAAGTTTGATAAACCGAACTGTGTTGGCTTGACTGAGATTTATTGTATCCTTGGCTATGGGAAAAGTTTGCTAGTGTTACTTATTCCTTGGGGAAAATCATGCCCAGCTTGGGGGTGGTAGTGTTGCTGAGAGATTAAAGAGTGCACCGGCCTATGGTTGGGTATAACGTTGCAGCGACATAGCTGGTTGTGGGACAAGATTCTCCAAAGATAAGTATTCTTGTTTATTTAAGTTCTGCAACTGTATTTGCTTATGAATTATTATGAAAGTATCATGAACATGTTGAATTCATGAATGTGTTGAACAAATTATTTGCTTCCGTTGTATATATCATGAACATTTTATTATGCATCTCTGTATTTATATGCTTTAAGTTCAATGCATTTTTATATATGTATTATGTTCATGGGGGCTTAGATTTCCTGGGTTGCTAGATGTTATCGTGTCCTCTCCGTCGAGTAAGGGTTGGGGACATGACATATACTGTTAAGGATCTTCTATCCATTAATTCCTTTTGTGTGATGACAGATTTTGTGTCATCACTCGAATAGAGAATTTCCATTTTGAGGTATAATAGATGCCCCCTAATGTGGGAGGTCAGAGGGTAAGGATGGCTGGATTACATTACAATATTTTTCTTTAAGGACTCTGAATCCAAGCCGCGAGGAAGTAACTAAAACAAACAAATAGAGGTCACTTTTACAAAATCATCACTAAGGATGCCATATTCAATAATGTGGAACACTAGATTATTTACAAGATACAAATATGTCATATAGTATGAGATACAAGGCCACACATGATTTACAAAGTGGATTATAGCCACATGAGTACAATAATAGATATTCAATAACTAGAGTTGTGTTAAAAA
The DNA here is from genome assembly GCA_001517045.1 of Pseudotsuga menziesii. Taxonomy (NCBI): domain Eukaryota; kingdom Viridiplantae; phylum Streptophyta; class Pinopsida; order Pinales; family Pinaceae; genus Pseudotsuga; species Pseudotsuga menziesii. The sequence goes on along the minus strand of LPNX010283481.1, from coordinate 89,744 downwards.
GTATGACATGATCTTGTGTAACTTAGGTTTTATAAGTTGAAAACCTAAGGTATTTATCCAAATCTATATAATGAAGTAGGAATCCTAACCATGTGAATACAGTAGTTGAATTTTAACATGGAGGATACCATTTGAATACCAGTGAAAAGAGTTGTATCACCAATGCAAAGGAGACCACCAAGACGGAAATGAGATCCTTAAGTACTATCCCAAAAATCTAGGTATTCATCATCAGTTGGTGCTGATAGGAAACTGTTTGTGAGGAGGAAGGCACTAATGAATCCTTCAACATGTCACATGAGTAAATTTGTAAACTTGATAAGGTACGACAAACATATATCAATCTTAGGGAAGAGCGTGACATGGATCTAGGTAAATATACTGAGGTTAAGGATCCTGAATAGTGAGCACGACACAGGAGTGACTCAAGGAAGCTTTAGACTCAAGAGGAACAATTGGACACATCTGCAATGTAGGAGACATTAATAGATTCCCCATATACTTGGATTAGGTGATAAAATGGGGGAGTAATAACTCAAAGCACATGTTGAAATTGGAAAGTATAAAACTTAGGCTTGACTGTTGGGAGATCCAAAATTGGTGCTTTGTTCAAGGATTACTGTGAACTTGATGCCAAAAAACTTACAATGTAAAGAGACTATTTCCTTCCTTCCTTTCTTGTTAAGTTTTAACAAGTCCAAGAAAGCAAACTCGAGACCTTCTTCATTTTTGAACAAGCTTGAAGAAGAGATAGAATATTGCTTGATGTAGATCTGATTTGTGGATTTTACGAGCCCAAATTAGTGAATTCTCATTGATGTTTTCATAGTTTGAGAGTATGAAAACTCCAAAGAAGACTCTAGGGGGGTGCTTTTTCATAAATTTAGTCTCCCGAGTCTGAAAAACTATAAAACAATCCAAGGGAGAAATCTCTTATCTTCTGAGTAACTAAGGTATGTATTTTTTGTATTTAGTCAACAAGGTTTGAAAATGGGTAAACTATCACTAAGCCAACGCTCCTTCAAAATCAAGCATATAGCCTTAGTTTAAAGAGTGTGAAGGAGGAAAATTTCACTTGGGATGTTCCATTTATTTATGAGTATGGGGAACCCAACAATAAACTCAATGTTTTGTATTGGGTTTTAACGAGCATGAAAATAATATAAAGAATGCTCAGAATATTTTTCATAGTTTAAACCAAAGCACAAAAAATAAAAAGTGAGTTCAAACAGATTCCGTTTTCGTAAATTTAGTCCTCCAGGCCCAAAATGAGATAAACTTATACATGGAAATACTCTTCTAGCCACAATGAAGTAGAGTATTCCTTTTTCGTAAGTAATCCATATGGTCTGGAAAAGGGTTAAACTTATACCAATTTGGATGATATTTCACTTCCTTTAGCGAGTCTGAAAGAACAAGTAAACTCGACAATCTAATCATTTTTAAGGACTCAAACCATAGCTTAAATATAACTCCATATGATGACATCCTTATAACAAAGGATAGTCAGCAAAAAGATAGAGTATGAGGTTCATTTTTCGCATGTAATACAACTATGAAGGCTCCCATAACATAGCAACATGCAACATGGGTACCAAAATGGAAAGAAGTATTCTAACTAGGGTAACACATGTTAGGTAATCTCTAATCCATGGAAGAACAACGATGTTTGAAGGATAATAGGAGGTTTCATATCACGGTCCATGGAGAAAAAGGAATCCTACAGTTCAAAGTGGGATAAGGTTTAAGTGAAAAATGCAGTGGGATCAAATCCTACCCTATATGTTGAGGTATCGTGTTCAATTTTAATCTATGACCTAAAAAATCTAGGCAAAAATCAATACAACATTAGTCATAATATTTAGAATTAACCAAAAACTATACAAAAGTGGGTAAAATACTAGAGTTTTTACCATAAATAGTGATTTTGGCTTAAAAACTAATTCATTTTGACTTTTACCTTGCAATACTACAAATTTACCCCTTAACCTTCAAATTCTTTGTATGCTCAATATGGTGAGCGAAATTGAAATACACAAGTTGTAGGTAAGTGTTCTCTCTCTTGCTTTTCATTTCATGCCTTTTAATTGAAGGATTTTCTATAGATTTAGGTATTTTGTTGAGCTTAAAAGGTCACCATGCTGGATACACGAGTAGCCTCTTGTAAACTCATGTATTCGAGAAAAATATGTGGGTGTACAATGAGGTACCCGCATATGTTACACACTATACAAAATAATGCACTCGCATATGCTGTGGGTTAGGGGTTTTCGATGGTAAATGACACAAATTTATGGTGTTCGTAGAAAAAATGGCTCTTCAATGGTGTGAACAAGAGTATTAGGACATTAATTAGGAATCTTTACGCGATCCATTAACCTTAAATTCCCTCCAACGATGTGGATTGCTAAAATTATTCTGCACAACCAATATGCTTGCCCAAATCAAATTGTTATAAACATTGGTAAGATATTGGGATCCTAATCATGGTTGGTTTGACGTTCATGGTGAAAAAAGAAGAAGAAGAAGAAGAGAAAAATAAAAGAGAAAATAAAGAAAAATAAAAACAAAACCCTCTGAAAAGTTTTGTTATAATCATAGGGAATGAGTTATCGCAAAGAAGAAGCAAAGACAGACGCAAACTACTAGAAAGTCGTAGAGAGAGGAGAATTGTCACAAACTCTTTCTCTATCATAAAAGGAGAAAGAAGGGTGAAGACAATCTGTTTGTTGCATTCGAAGTAAATCTGTCGAAGGGTGAAGACTTGTCGCAGGAAGAGTGATATTGTCACAAGTTAAAATAGAGTCACGGAAATGAAAACTGGATATAATTAATTCAAAGGTGGTCATAATTAATTGAAAGGCCCGGGATATTTTGGCAGTGTGAATTTTGGTCACTTCCGTATTTATTTTACAATAAATACCATTGATGTGACAGGTGAATGGTGTCATACATATATTTTTCATATAATCATTCAGACGATCATCCCATGTGATGGAAAGGACAACTACCTTTCCATTTATTTCTTGCTTGTGTGAAGGACTAACAGAATGAATGACTAGACATTATCACCATTCATGCCTGAGTATTCAGTCATTTTTCTACATTCGAGAGAGAGATTGTTGTCTAGAACTGCAAGAGCCAAACTGAGTTTCCATGGAGCATGGTTATTTCAATTTCTAGCACAAGCACAGCTACAAAATCTAGTGCAGTGACCGCATCACCCACACTCATTATGGAAGATACTGTTGGATACATTCCACTACAGGTTGTGGCTATCAAATAAGATGAATAGGTTCCATTTATCCCTACAGTTAGGTTAATACCAGACCCACCAGGTTTTTCTGGTACAACAACGAGGAAATTTTTTGGAAGACGAAAGAAGAAAGAACTAGCACCACCACCGCTGGAGGAGGAGGAAGAATCAGGGTCTACGACTATTATGCCACCATATGTTCCACCAATACGATCTAATGCGCCAAGAATTAGAGTTTTGAAGAATGCACGGTACCCATTAGTAGCACCAACTGTGATAGAATGAGTTCAAGTGTCGCAAAACATTCTGCCAAACCTTAATAAGCTGGCCTTTGTTGATCATGACACAAAGAAATATCCATATTTAGACATGAAGAACTACATGGTGGTTATAAAAGATACATTAGATACCCCAAAGCACCTAGCTCTAATGGAATGGGTAAGAGGACTGAACCAGGTAAGTTTATTTTCGTTGTTGTATATGCCACATTTTTCCCAAAGCGTAGAAATGGATGCATGTGTCAAAGAGTTATTGGTATCATTTCACGGTGGCTGCATATGGCTCGACATAAAAAGTTATGTGGATGTCGAACTGATAGAAGCAATTACATGACTACCACTTGTAGGTATAAACCCAATTCCCTTTTCCAAAAAATACTAGGAGACTATGCTAATGAACAAACTAAAAGATAAGTATGATTTGTCAAGAGATACCAGAGGTTTTTTAATAAGCTCCATCAATGACCATACTGTTTGTTTCGTAGCTAAGTTGTTAGATACCAAATTGTTATGGAATATGCGACCAAACCAATGTATTGCAAGTATGATCATATCAGTTGAACTCTATGTGGTGTAACACCTTGGTTTTGACCCCGTTTGCGTTAAATATATATGATGTAAATATTGTAATTAATCATGGTGTGGAGATAAAGGAAAATCCCCACCATTGATTTATCATTTTATGTTTCGGTGATTAAAATTGACCCCGATGGTATTTTGTGCTAACCGGCACATTATAATTTCGGAAATCATGAAAATATGCAATTTAATTAAATACCCACAACTAGCTATGTCAATGCAACATTAAAGAGATGGGGGCATGATTTCCTAAGGATAAGGGGGGGGGGGGTAATGTTCAAACCTTGAGCCAAGGAGAAAAGGCTATGTATCAAGAGAAGAACCCATCTAGATGTCAACCACCTTTTTGTCTTACTCACCTTTTCTTGTCTTATTCAACCCCCCACTTAATTCTCCAAGGAGTTAGTTGGGAAATTATTGCCTTGGGCCTTGGGAGGTGTGGGAAACCATCATTTCTGGTAGGGCGGTCAGTATTTGACCACACACATGCCCAAGGGGAGATTTCTCACCCATTATCCCTCATGTGGAAGAGGGGAGCAGATTATTCACTCCTAGGGGAAGCCACATTTTTCCTCATGCAAGGCATTCTCCATTTCCTCACGTAGTGGAAGCTTGGAGAGTTATTTTCCTCCACATTTTTGGTCTGTAGTTGTGTTCTTCCTTCATAATTAGGGGTTCCTGGGCATTTTTCTCACCCATCATTCATCCACATTAGTGCTCTTTGAATCCATGGGGAGCTTTCTATGTGTGGCATTCACGTTTTTCTATGTGTGTGTGGTTTCCCTCATGTGGGAACCCATTTTCTTCATTTTCCCAAGCTTGAAATCGTTTTTAGCAATTCCCGTTGAATTGGAGAAGACACCAAGAATTTCTTCATGGTTTTTGAGCCATTTTCTTACCCACGTGAAGCCAAGAATGTTTTGTTAAGTCAATTTTGGTCACAGGTATGTTATCCCCATTCATCATTGTCAATTTTGGCTCCCAGGATGTTTTTGGTTCATACCCAGAACTTGCATTTCGCTGTGTAGTGCATCCCTGTGTTGTATTGGCTGAGTAAGTACAAGAATCCATCTGTTAATGGGATGACTATGGTTGGATGCGGTTAGTGGATTGAATGTGGGTGTTTGGCCTTGCTCTGTGTTATAGCTGATTTTACCACACATGGTAGATCACATATATATGGCCTTCCCTATCCCTCTACAGAGTCTTTGGACCCCATGGACTATTTTTGTACCTTTGATGTTTACAATATCATCCCTAAAAACACTTGTTATTTGTTGTACGTGACTTTTAATCCCTTTTCCACGTATACATGCGGATATTACCCTTAAACCCGCGTACATTAGGATGTGTGCAAAAGGCCAAATATTTTTGGAGTTTTCCTTGATGTGGATCCGAGTCACTTGTATCTTGGCCTTCCATATGCCTCGAGATCACTCGGATTTGACCTTCCATTACCCCACTAAAGCACTATATAAGGAACCCTTTGGATACATTGAAGAGGGAGGAATTAAAGAGCAAGAAAACTATAGTCCATTGTTGTCATAGCTTGCTTATACTTGAGTCTGCATCCCTTTGTCCCTTGGAGCACTTTGTGTTCTTCCCAAGATTGCGTTTTTTTGTGAGATTTCTATCGAGAGATGGAGGATTGAGGTGGTGGAGGCCTCGGTGGAGGACTCAATTTCTCCAGTTCGCAGACATGCCAATAGAGGTTGTCACTCATGTAATCTCTGATTTATATTAATAGAAATATATTTTCCTGTCCAATGATGTGCATTTAAATGAATATTGAATCCATGGATGCTTTTAATTGCTTATACATTATTGATTATATATGCTAGAGTAGGTATAACACCATTATATAGCATGCTTGTCTTCTTTGTTGTTGTTGAGAGAGAAAATTGCTAACACATGCGGTATTGGAAAAAGCTCAATGGGGATCTACATCAGCCGTCCGGAATAAGGTATGTTTCGAGATCTTTTAGTGTTAAATGTTTTATTTATCTTACATATTGGGAAGGGATTGATTTCTATGGTTTCTTTGTCTGTTGTGGTACACCCCAAGCCATAGGAAGTTTTCTCCATAACAGAATTAGCGACCATACTAGGGAGGTTCCTAGTCATTTCCTTTGGGGTTTTTTTCGGCATTCAATGTGCTTGAATTTTTCTGACTTCTCTGTTTTTGAGTTGGGTCTGGGGGCCTGTTTTCCTAGTAGTGTCTTACAAGAGTAAATTTTGTCCCAGCTTGTCTATTTTCCTTCTTTTTATCTATTTTTCTTCCTGTACATGGGTTTTTCTTTCACAGTCACATGTACAAGTGGGTTTTCCCTAAATAGTCGCATATGTATGTGGATTTATTGAGAACAATCACATATGCCCTGATTTTTTGGACTTTTTTGGAAAATTAAGTGATAATGTTGGGTGAGTTTGGATTATTTTTGAGTCTTCTTGGATGCTTCTGGAGTCTGTATATATTCCTGCTTCTGACCAGAGACACCTTGTTAATTTAAATTTTTTAAAATGTTCTTGTCATTTCATTTTCTTTTTTTGTTTTTGTTTTGGGATTAGTGCATTAGGTCTCTTTTACCTTGGTTCTTTGCTTGATGGTTTTCTTCTAGTGCTTGCAGAGTTTGAGGGTTGTAGAGTTATACTTTTGCTTTTTTATCTCATTTAATTCGAAAATACAAAAACATCTGCTTTATGCATCATTATGCATTGTTTTCATTTCACATTAGCATGGTACTTGCATTAGGTTTGCTTGGAGAATATTAGTTAGATTTTCATATAGTAATTATTGCATATTCATTTGAAGAAAAAAAATTTCACTTCACATAGTAGCATACCCTGTTCTTCATTTGACATAGTGCATTGCATTGATTGTTAAGTGTGCATTTTACTTCTTGTTGCATCATAAATTCCGCATCCAACGAGTACCCACACGACATACTTTTGATGGGCCCTTCTACCCCAAAAACAAGAAATACCTGAAAAAATGTAATGATGATGTCACCACCACATTTTTTCAGGTATTTCGTGTTTATGGGGTAAAGGGGTCCATCAAAAGTATGCTGAGTGGGTACTCGTTGGATGCAAATTTTAATTCCACATCCAATGAGCTTGCTCAATCATAATTTGAGTAAAAAAACAAGGAGATATGTTGAAAATACGAACAAAAAATTAGTTTTTTCTTTTCTTCATCCAAAATTAATAAATATTATTTTATTAATTTTCCTTAGGAGGCCCATTTTGAGTTGAAATTTCCTCTAATGATTAGTTGAACAACCATTTTCCCTTTAAGTAATAATCCAATTAAAATCAACGCATAATAAAATTAATTACACTCTTTTCTTTTTAGGGTGCACCAAAAAGACTAGGTTTTAGGGTCTTGGAATAGTTCATTGTGAGTAAATTCTCCAAGACCACTAAAAAAAACATTTATGTGTTTGTCTAGGTGAGAGTGTGAAATTCCTTTATTCTCAGGATCCTCCTCTTACAAGGGAGTTAAGCACGAGGCAGTGTGAGCGGTTATGATTGGGATGACCCCTGGTTGTAACTGAGTAGCACCGAAGATATTTCCAGGATTGGATTAGTATCTAGGGGCTCTTTCGAGAGTTTCGAGCTTTGATACCCTGCCCATATGGTCAATCCCACCTGTGATTGTCCGCTTGAGCATTGATTATATTTAGGTGACCTTAGTTTCCTTACCTAGGTTATCGAAGGGGTGCTTGGAGAGGTTATTTTGCAGGTGTCCTCACCAGGTAGGGGTCAGACAGCACAATCTCTTTATGCGTTGAAGCTGAGGCCCACTATAATTGGTTACGGACCTTTGCTTGTTGTGTATGGAATTCTCAACCCTCTTCTAGGAGAGACATACCTGCTTCATTCGGAAGCTCACATATCCTACCCTTGTTTACTTGTGGTTTGGATTTACATTTTATAGGTGTGTGATCTGTGCACGCTATTTTTCCTAGGGTTTGCGTAATTAGATTGAGTCTTTTATTTGTTAAGTCAATATGGATTCGGGTGTGGCACCTCACCATTCTCGCCATTTTATAGGACTTCTTCCTTCCACATCTCCTCCTCCTTTGCGAGAGGAAACTAGACAGCCTGAGCAGACTACTTCTCACTTTGATTCACACACTATGGGAGATCATGAGGATAAGATTCCAGAGATTTCCTCTACACCTCATGCGGTTGGGGAGGAAGATCCTACTAGCACATATGATACATTACATGAAAAAATGTCACGATCTGGTTATGATCCCTCATTCACAGGTCATCGGTATTGGTTTACAAGTGACGAGACTCGTTATGAACCCACACGCACTAGTCATGTTTGTTATGGCATGACTGATATCATAGCATCCAATCCGGCACATCATGTTGAGTCGAAAATTGATCCTAGCACTACACCTGGGGGAACTCTTATTCCTTTCCATGTGGGGAGATTTGGGAGCACTAGTCACATTACACCTTCCATCCCTATGGTGGAATCATCCTCACATGTTTATCCTAGACCTAGAGTTAGTAATCCTATGTGGATCCCATAACTGAGACGGGTGAACATTGGGAATACCACTTACATTCCTTCACATGTCCATTTGTCCTCAAACCCTACTCCTTCGAATGCATTTTTGATGACCCTTCCTCCCCCTAATTCACGTGGTCCTTCGGTTCAGAATATTGCTACTAGTCATGTTCATGCTGCAATTGCTCACATGGTAGTATCTCAGAGTCAAGTACTTTTATCAACCCAAATGGCACTTCTCCATCTGAGTGTTGACACTTCATATGTTGGTACACAAAAGGACACTTATGGATTGAAAGTTTCGTAAACACTATAGATAGGCATGATATGAGATGCATTCACTATCCAACCATCTTTCCATTTTACCTTTCTATATGTTGATTGTCGTATGCAACTATCTCCTTAGCAGAGTCACCAGTTCTGTTGTAAAGGAAAGTTTCCTATGGCTAGGGTTTAAGAGGCCGTTAACATACTGGGGTTGAAAGGTGGATGCAAATGGTTCTGCAAGTATATATAAACAAGTTTAAGAGATTAGAATGGTTCATACCTTAACAAATGAAGGTTGATCCAAGCAGCACTTGAATCTTCTTCTTGCTCCTCTTGCTCCAAGAGACCTGCAAAATGAATTATACCTTCCTCAAACCAATATGACCACATATAAAGCAATGATAATCAAATAAACCTAAAATAATAATCTGATTAACATCATAATATGATCATAAATAGAGATTCAATCACACATTGAACAATCATTTGGGAAGAAGAAGGACATCACATCTTTATTAATCTTGAAAAAAAGTACAAGTATACCTTCTCTTCACGTTTGGCACCTCAAGAAACCTTGATCTGGTTCTGCTGCTTCTCTTCTCCAAGGAACTCAGCCTCCAAGCTCTGCAACACAAGGGGATGAACGCCGGGGCAAAGGTGTGGGCAAAGAGAGCTCCAATTCCTCCAGCATAACAATGCAAAGATTCTAGTCTCCTCTCATGGACCTCCCTACCTCTATTTATATGCTTAATGAAGACTTAGGGTCAAATACAAAGTAGTTACAACTGAAGGAGTCAGTTGCATAACTACCCAAATTTCAAAATATGTATTTTTTTTTACATTTTCAGGAGGCGTACGTAAGTTGCAGAGACAACATTCGTGTACACAAGGAGGTATACACAGGTTTTAATGTATAAAGTCATGTATTTAAGGCATACATGACTATTATATATAGCAACTCACGTACGTACGTGGGTTTCCTTAAGGAAATTCACATACACATCAAAAACTCATTTTTAGGGTATTTCAGGGAATTTTCAGACTTTGGTGTCTTCTGGAAAGTTTTAGCTAAATAAAATATATTTCCAATGGCATAGAGATGAGGTCAAACAGAGTTACAAAACTCAAGATATGGGTCCTCCAAGTTAGGTGTTTTGCAGTGACTTTTCATGAAGTGTCAAGATGGAAGTGTCGACATGCGACGAAAACATAGTAAAGTGGTCACAGGTAGAGATGTGTCATTTTGAGCTATAACAAGTACCTCCTATTGTGTTGGGAGGTCATATCCCTATTTCTGGATCATCTCATGTTCCATCTCATGGAGGTCCCCATATCCCTAACTATGGACCTTCTCATGGGACACCTTATGGAGCATCTCATGGACAGGCTTATGGACCACAGTATGGACAAAACTATCAACCATATGGGTACAGGTATCAACAACCTGCTTACTCTTCCAATTATGGATTTGTAACACCGCATAATCAAGGTACCCCACATCACAATGCTTCCATGCAGCCCTATATGGGTCAAATGGGAGGAGGTTATTATGGCCAAGGCCATGGTATTTATAGCAATAAACCTTACATGAACTAGAAATATTAGGGAGCATGGAATAGACCAACTCAAACTAGGCTCCCTTTCCTCACAACATTAACCTTACCTGACTTGTCGAGACTGATGAACGATCTGATATCTCATGACCCGTCCTGGTCGACTGCCCCTAACAAGCTTCCTTCAGACATTCCCAAGTTCAAGGGTAAGGCTAAAGAATATCCTAGTGAGAATGTCACCACTTTTCACCTTTGGTGCTCTTCCAATTCCTTACACGATGGTTCAATCCGTTTGAGGCTATTTCAACGCACCTTCATGGGGCCTATGGTGAAATGGTATATAGAGTTACTGAGGGGGGCATACGCTTTATTTGATGACCTTGCCATGACTTTCCTCAACCACTTTTAGTTACTCATATGTTACAACGTCAGTACCAAACTCTTGTTGACCTTTCGGCAAGATAAAGCCACACGCATTCCGTATCACATTCAAGAGTGGCGTAGATAGAAGCAGTTGATTAAAGCCTTTATACCATCGGAATTTTGCCTAGAATAGTTCCTCAAATCATTGTTACCTTACATTGCAAAGGATGTTTCTACATCCAGAGTTCAAAACGAGGAACAAGCGATCTTTAGGGCACAAGAGTTGGATTTGACCTATGCTCAATCCAGACTTTTGTATGAGATTATACCTAACGCTCCATGATCTAGTTTTGATCCCAAGGTTAAGCCTGGACCACATGCTGATGGCATTATGGGCTCTACAAGTACCAAACCTGCATATTCGGTTGTGAAACAAGTGATCCAAATGTCAATTAACCATTCCATGTCAGGACAAGCCACGGCTTTGTCTCAAGCTACCCAATCAGAGAGTGTACTATCCATGTAATCGTCGGACCCAAAGGGCAACCAGCAACCTGGAAGGAATAATAAAAAAGTGAAAAATAACCATAAGGGTGGGAATAAGAATGAAAATGCTAATAATAATGACAAGAACGCTCATAATGCTGGGGGGGGAAAGTAGAATAAATGTAAGGTGAATTTTCCTTGTAAGTTGTGTAAGGATGACCACCTCACTTACTTGTGCCCTTGTATGGAATATGCCTCAAGGTTCATAGCACAAGGCCCAACTGTGTTAACGAATCCTTTACCCAACAATCAAAATATGAACTCGAGTACCATTGATCGTAATTTTGCATCGGGTGGAAATCAAATTCTTCCATAAGCCAATAGTGGTCATGGATGCATCAACATGATGAGTGCTGCTAAGGCTATGACTCATATGAAATAGTATGGTTTGTCACAACTGGACCTTGGGAAAGAACCCTTTCCACTTGAGAACCCTTTGCATATCAAAAAACCTACGAATAAACCTGAAGCTCCGCCTTGCATTCCTAAGGGAGTCCTAAAGTGTTCAGGGCACAATCCTAATGCTTGAGCCGCCTAGAACTATTCAGTTGTTGAGGATTTGGGCCAGAATCCTTGTGCAATGTCCATGCTTGAAGTGCTTCATACTTGTCCTCTGAGGAGGAAGGATTTGTTTTCCACTCTTGGGGTTAGTGATGATAGATATTCTTCCATTATCAAATTTGAAACCATGGGAGTACATCCTTGCTTGCCTTACTACGTGTCTCTTTTGATTCATGTAGAGTGTGTTAATAAGACCGTCAAACACATTGTCATTGATGAAGGCATTGATGCTTCTATGATGTCTTTGTCATGTTGGAAGGGCTTAGGTTCTCCCGAGTTGTCTCAATCCGCTACCATGTTGATATCTTTCGATGGTAGATCATTTTGGCCACATGGAATTATTCCTTCTCTAAAATTCCAATTGGGAGGGAAGACCATTGCGATCGAGGTCGAGGTGGTTGATGCGCCCCTTGAATACAATATTTTACTGGGTCAGAATTGGATGTATAGTATACAAGCCATAGATTCCTCCCTCTTTCGAGTGATATGCTTTCCATATAATGGGAATATTGTTATGATTGATCATACATCATTCCAAAATCCGTGTGTCAATGCATCACGCGGGGGCTTCACTTGTTTACCAATATCCTATCACTTTAGTTCACATTGTGGGTTTTAAAATTATAAAAAATCAAACCAATATATTGCAGGTATTGGGGGGATGAGGGGTTTATGGTGGGGGTGGGTAGGGTGGTTTATAAGGATTGAGGTATAAAAAGGGGTGTGGAGGAAGCTTAAGTAATGGGAGGGGGTTTCAACAAAAAGAGTTTGGGTCAATATCTCTCATAATTAAGGGTATTCTTTAATATCCCACGATCGCATGTGCTATGTGAGAGGGATGCATCATCGGGAGCTTCTATCCCGATTATCGATCACTCTCCACCGACAACTGGGAGTGTGGGCATGGGTATGTATCCTTATCTTATGGGAACCTTTAGTTGTCCTATGCCCATGCCTATGATTGGGTCTAGTTTTGGTGGGGATTCATCCTTGTTGAATTCGATGCCTTTTCGCACTACCCATATGGAGGACCCTTGGATCCTTCCTTCACCAAGTTCTTCTGTTGGACCTATTGAAATGGACGTATCATTTCCTACAACGATGATAACATATCAAGCGAATCTTGATCAAGTTGTAGAGCCTAGTCCTTCCTCTTCGTGGATGGAGGAGGACCCATATGTGCTGCCTGCATGGGCAGTTGAGTCATTGCAGGCACATGATTTTCTTGACGATGTTTTTCTGTCGGATGAAGGCATTATTGAGGCCATGTATAGGGTTGAGCCACCTTGGGAAGAGTTGCATCATTGATCATATTTTCTTCCTGAGCTTGACCGTGTGGAGCATGTTTACTTTAGGGAGATTCTTAGTGAGAATATTGGTAGGATCGTGGTTCCATTTAGCTCTTCTGGTCAGATGGCCGATGGGAACATGGAAAATTTATCACCAACTATTCCTATCAATATTTCTCATGATCCTAGCAAGGTTGAGAATGTCTACATTGGGGAGGATTGTTCCCCTAATGAGATCAAGGAGTATACTGCATTCTTTAAAGAGTTTCGTGACATATTTGCATGGTCATACGATGAGATGCCAAGTATCGACCCTCGTATTGTCAAACATGAGATCAAAACCTATCTGGATGCGAAGCCAGTTCGAAAAATTTTGCATGTTGTGAATCCTAGAAAAGCGCCCACCATTAAGGCTGAGATAGAAAAATTTTTGATAGCTGGTTTTATCTATCCCATTCCCTTGATGGAGTGGGTTTCAAATCCCATTCCAGTAGATAGGAAGCAGGGAGTGATCCGTATATGCACTAATTTTCGTGACTTAAATCACGCATGTCCTAAGGATAATTTCTCCACACCATTTATTGATCAGATTTTGGATTAGTGTGCTGGAAGTGAGGTATTTTACTTTATGAATAGTTTTTCCAGATATAATCAGATTCAGATTAAGCCCAAGGATCAACATAAGACTGCATTTGTTTCTCCTTGGGGTACTTTTGCATATCGTAAGATGCCTTTCGGCCTTAAAAACATTGGAGCTACTTTTCAGCGGGCTATGACCTTAATTTTTCACGATATCAAAATGATTATCGAAGTGTATTTGGATGATCTCGCTGCTCACTCTCGTCTGAGGGTGCATCATCCATATCATTTGAGAATAGTATTCGAAAGATGTCGTCATTACCAGGTTCATTTAAATCCTCACAAGTGCATCTTTTGCGTGACTGTTGGTCTCTTGCTAGGATTCATCGTGTCCAAGGAGGGTATAAGATCCAATCCCTTAAAGGTTGAGGCAATACTTCAATTGTTTCCCCACATAATATTAGACATATTCAGTGTTTACAAGGCATGGAAAACTTCTTGCAAATACTTATGGTTAATTTTGCCAATTTTACAAGAGGATTTATGCGTCTTTTGAAGAAGGACACTCCTTTTTACTGGGATGAGAGAGCCTAGGAGTCCTTTGATGATCTTAAGCGAGCCTTAGCAATGGCCCTCGTGCTTAGTCCGCTTGACTATAGCCATGATTTCTTGATTTATGTGGCTGCGTCCATGGAGACAGTTGGTATGGTTTCGGTTTAGGAGGATGAGGAGATCCATGAGCATGTCATATATTATTTGAGTCAAAAACTTATTGATGGGAAAATCCGTTATTCCCATGTGGAGAATCTTGCCTTAGCCACCATTCATGCGGTCCAACGTTTGAGGAATTACATTCTTCTTCGCCAAACTTTGGTCGTAGCTCATATCAATCCATTTCAGTTCATCTTCACTAAAAGGATGATAGGGGGGAAATACAATAAATGGATTGTCATTTTGCAAGAGTTTGATCTCGATTTTGTTTCAGCGAAATCAAAGAAATATTTTATCTTTGCGGAGCTTATATCTGATTTTCCAAGTTTGGAGGAGGAGTAAGTTTATGAGGATACATTTGTCGACCAACATATTTTTCTTATCTCAACTTTGGACCCATGGTATAGGGATATCATCGTATATTTGCAAATGTTGAAGGTCCCTACTCACCTTTCATGGGATGAGTGACGATGATTACGTCATGTAGCTAAGAACTACCTTATAGTGGATAAAACTTTGTACCACTGTGGGGTAGATTCCATTCTGCTTCATTGTTTAACCCATGATGAGGCTGAGGTTGTGCTGAATGATTTCCACAGAGGGCCGTGTGGTGGTCATTTACTTGGGATTTCTACAACCCAAAAAATCCTGAGAGCAGGATATTTTTGGCTGTCCATCTTCAAAGATTGCATTAATGTAGTCAAGAAGTGCCACCCTTGCCAGGTGTTTGCACGCAATATGCGCTCACATCCAACCCCATGACATCCTATTATCACCGTCGGTCCCTTCACTAAGTGGGGGCTTGACTTTATGGATGACAACCCAACTTTAGCTGGGGGGCATCATCACATTATAGTGGTTGTCGATTATTTCATGAAATGGGTAGAGGCTATGCCCACAATTAAATCCGACGGTGAGACAGCCGTGCATTTCGTGTTCAACCAGATTATCACCCAGTTTGGTATTCTGAAAGAGCTTGTCATTGACCATGGTAGGAAACTTTAGAATAAAATGATGGAAGAGTTGGATTCCAAGCTAGGGTATAAGCAGGAACATTCATCTTCTTATTACCCTCAGGAGAATGGATAGGTTGAAGCAGTGAATAAATCACTTAAGTATATTCTCCAGTGAACCATCACATGAAGAAAGACCAATTGGCATATTATGTTGTATCCTACTTTGTGGGCCTATAGAACCGTGGTTAATATTACCATCGGTTTCTCTCCATATTAGCTTGTGCATGGGGTGGAGCCATTTTTACTGGTTGAATGTGAAATCCCTTCTTTGAAGCTAGTTGTAGAGCTTTTATCAGACACTTCCACATTGGAAGAACGTTTGGTCCACTTAGAGCAGTGTCGAGATGCCTTAGTGGCTCTAGAGGTTAACAAGCATCGCGTCAAGGTCTAGTATGATAAGTATTTCCATCCAAGGAGGATTAATGAAGGTGAATTGGTCCTTTTGTGGGATCAAGCTAAGGAACCCTTGGGGGTAGGGAAATTTAATCCCATGTGGCATGATCCTTATGTGGTTAAATGGGTCTTAGATAAAGGCGCTTATGAGCTGGTTGATTATGAAGGGATGTTCTTGGCAGAGCCTAGAAATGGTCTCTATCTCAAAAAATACTATGCATGATCTTCAGCCAGGGCTGATTGTTGTATATTACTGTACAGGTTTTCCATTGCATAGTTAGGTTTTCTTATGGTGATCGGGTTTGTTGATTAGCACTCGTCTCTTATGGCAGATGTCGATGGAGTCTTCTGTGTACATAGGATTCACTAATGGTGCTAGACACCACACTCAAAACTCAGATTCAACTGCTTGGATGATTTATGCTCCTACGAGTGAAATATTTTCTTTAGGAGGCGTATGTTTATGACCTTCTTCGAACAATGTTGCTGAATATAGTGTCGTTATTGAGTTATTGCGTGATTCCATTTCACATGGTGTTCATTCTTTTGAGGTACATCTTGATTCACAGTTAGTGGTTTCACAACTTAATGGCTTGTATCGTATTAGGGATCTAACATTATTATGAAGATTCTTACATGTGAGATTGCTAGAACAACAATTTGAGAATATAGCATACATTTATGTTCCAAGAGTTTTTAATCAAGTTGTTGTCTCGTATGCTAACTATGTGTTAGATTGGAATTTGTTTCATAGACAATAAGCATATCACAAACATACATTTTTTCACAGATGTAACTATAAATAAAATCGATCATCATAAAAAAATTTCATTAATATCCAAAAAGTGACGTCAATAATACATAAGTGTCATACAAAATTGGGACTTCCGAACCACCAAAATATAATACACGGCCATACAAAAATGAACACACTCAGGTCTCTAAGCTTGAGGAGGAGGGGGGTTCTGATCATGATAGAGCACTACGGCTCTAGTTAACCATCGAAAGAGTCAAACCCATGCTCGTGGAACACAAACCACCTGACGCTACATGGCCTTAGGCAAGTCCTCGACTTGCGCCATGGGTACCCTGTGTGTCAAGCGTACAAAGTTTGTGGGAATGATTTGGAGCGTCTGCTCCACATATGCACCCATGATATCATCTCTTCTTCCCCTCCGTCAATGATGAGGGAAGCCTTCTGGCCATCGCGTCCTAAATCTGCATACACATGACAGATTGTCACTATGTGTCGTCACACAAAAAATGTGTCTTTTGAGTCAATATATCAAAAAACAAAAAAAAAATATAAATAGTTCCAAAACTTAAAATGTGGGTTTGGGATTCGTTACCTATGTCACCATAAGCTGCTCCTGGTGTTAGCGACATATCTAGATCTCCACAGAAGTCTATCCCTGGATAGGGGTAGTCATCTATGGCGATGATTTGTCTCTGCCACCATGGAAAGAAGTCTACTAGGTAGGGGTTAGCCACCTGTTGAGGCCTGGGAATTCGCAGGCGGCAACAGAAAGGGATTCTCCCCAATCAGCGTTCCCAACTAGCTCGCTGACTATTTGGTATAGGGAATCCATCCGGTTTGCGGTCTGGTTGCGGTGGGTCAGAGTAACAATCAAAGGCTTTACCGGTTGCGGCCCGGCCCACCGAGTTTTTGTATTTTGACTTAAAGGAATGATATGCACGTGCCTAATTAAATGCAGGCTGGTTTAAATGCAGGGGCGGTCACAAAGTGATGCGCAGGTTCTTACCTCTCATCTTATGCTCACAAGCAAACAAACCAGATACGAATAGAAATAACTAACCATCTAAACTACCCCTAGGGAGCGAGGCTATCATCTTAACTGAGCAATACAAAATCACATACGGTAAGAAAATTCACAGATAGCTTATACTTTTCCCACAGCACATGAAAACCACAAATATTCAAATAACCAGTCAGCCGATCATTCTATAACAACAATTATTACTCATAGTGCATATGCATCCCAGAAAAGACTACAGAATAGTTAACGAGAACTTAGGTTCGAAACATGAAATATCCTTACAGCGCATGAAATACAGCTGAACACGAAATAATTCTTCTTCAGCATTATTCATTAAATAGCATTGATACATTTCACTTCTTTACTCTTTCCAGTAGAACAAATTGCAGTTCACTTCGCAAAACGAAATAGTTCCTCTTACAAGTCAAACAATTACAAAATTTTCTAAGGAAAAAGCCCCCTTTTCATCGAGCTTCCCATTATTTAAACTACAACTCCCCCTCTCTGGGTTCCCTCAACGCGTCTTTTCAATGCCCTTGACGATTCAGTTTCTTTCCTGTTTGTTTCACCTTCTCCATCATTTCCACAGGCGTTTATTTTCTGACAGTAACCGCTAAAAAGAAAATGTCCCATCGGCGCCTTGGTCATTCGTTCACGTTGCCTTTTCCGGTGCGATACTCTACTTCAGCGATTCATGAGATGATCTCTGCATACAAACTTGGTGCATTATCCATTGAATTCAGAGATTAGGCATCAATAATTTTAAAATCATAATGATATATTCACAAAGATCTAGCCTAGTTCATCCGGGTGAGGAACTGCGGACTTGGAACAGCAACGAAAAGGTAAATCGGCAGTCGGGCCGCTCTTAGATCGGAAGGGAGAAGGCTCCAGGAGCCGCAACGGCAGAGGAGTGCCAGAAGAGGGGGAGCGGAAACACGGGCGTCGTAGGTGATCGGGCGGCGGAGAGGAGTGGATCGGACGACAGACTACTCTTCCACCCGCAACGGCAGACGGAATGCGGGCTATAAAAAGGCGACGGAGGCTAAAAAAGGCGGAGATCGGGTGTCGTTTGAAACTCACGTCGGGGCCCGACTTTGTCTCCCCAGCCGCAACGTCGGGTGAACCGGTACTCTGGGGCAAGCGACTCACCACCCGAATCGGGCGTCAGAGAGAAGTGGATCGGATGGAGACTCTGGTCCAAGAGCCACAACGGCGCGTGATATAAGACTCCATTTCTTCCAAAAGAGGCCCGATCCAAAGGGAATAATTAATAGCGCTGAGGCTCAAGTGAGGCCAAAAACCAAAAAATTTGCTAAGGTAAACCTTCACACTCTTAGAAGTGTTAAAACCGATCTCGCGACTTACATTGAACTAAACATAACCGGCCAACAAGACGGACGCTCAACTTTAAAGCAAAGATACTCAAAGATGCCAAAATTTAAATCTTACATTCAAGTAAATCAAGATAAGGAGGGGTCCCAGAATTTAAGTGAAAAACTGAAGTCGGGGAAAAGGTTGCGGCAGCAACAACTGGCGATTTCCTGGTGAACCTAGATCTCTGGGTGGTCTCTTCCTTGAAAAGCAAACTGTCCTACAACAGATGTATTCCTTGAATTCTTCCAGCTAGCTAGATTTCTCAATAACAGAAACGTGTACCTTTATTGTTGATATCAGTCCACTTTGGGCGATGAAAGTCAAGATTCTAGAGTCCGGATAACTCTGCTGAGGCCAAAAATGAGTTCATTATTAATTTTCCTTCAGGTAGCTGGTAACATGGGACACCACAGGATTGTAACAGATGATAAACAGAGATGTTCATTTGTTTCTCATTCCCATGCCGTCTTAGCAACTTTCAGGCTTTTCGGATTTTACCCTCTTTTAATGAGAGTCTTCATGCATGCCTTTCTTACTGAATTTTAATTCAGGATCCTCTATCCCATAGTGCCCTTTTGTGTGAGTGATGTGCTCAAGGTTTCAACTCACAGAAGGAGAGGATCATTGGCAAATTAGTACTTTGTGGTCTGGATTTAGCTTTGGAGTATGATGCTTTTATAAGAATTCTGACTTTTATCTGCCTTTTGGCATTTATTATCCGGCATGGGAACATTTAGATTTAACACCGTGTTCATTTTTCTATTCTCCATGGGTCCTCTGTCATCGCCCTTTAGATTTTAAGTGTAAAGTGCACGGAGTCTCAGCATAGTATTCTAGACTTTTGAGTTGGATTGACCTTACACGAGCTTAAGTAGGACCTCAATGTACACAAGATTTCGAGAAGCTATTTAGTGGAAGGAATTCACATGGAATACCACAGTCTAACTATTCAACAAATGTTCACCATTTCCAAAAATGTGAGGTTTCCCACATAACCACTAGTTAACCACCTTTATTTAAAACAAAAACTTTATTACAACAAATAAAATCATAACTCAACAATAGTTTATTTATGTACAAGTCAGAAAGCTCAAAAAACTACTTAAGAAAAATAAGGTTTGAGAACCAGCCCATTAACTGGCAAGTTTTCCTCCCATCCCTGTAAATCTTGTAACATATAGGTAGCAGGGCCAATTTTAGCAGTGATTTGAAATGGACCCACCCATAACTGTTGGAACTTAGTGTGCTTCCCTTTCTCGTCATGGGGATGATCCCATTTGAGGACCGGGTCTCCTACTTCTAAGTCTTTCTTCCTGGCTTTGTGCTTGTCAAACCATCTCTTCACTACCTCCTCCTGCTGTTGGAAACGTTCTCTACCTTTGGATCTGGCCTCCTCCACTTTCAGAAGATTGTATATTCTGACTTGGAGAACTTCATCATCCGATCCCCTAGACTCCTGAGCTAATATGGAAGACGGGAGCAGGATGTTGGGGGGCAGGATGGCTTCTTTTCCGTACACTAGGGTGAAGGGAGATACTCCCGTGGCAGACTTAGGGGTAATTCTATCAGCCCACAGGGCATTGGGTAAGGCTGAGTGCCAACTTTGTTGGTTCTCTATGACGGTCTTCTTAAGGATTCTGATGAGGTTTTTATTTGAGGATTCAGCCAGGCCATTCCCTTGTGGATAATAGTTAGCAGAATAGTGTAACTTTATACCTTTCTCATGAGCAAAAACAGTAATCTTAATGGATGAAAAGTATTTAGCATTATCAAAAACTAATGAGCTTGGAACCCCAAACCTGGTCATGATGTGGTCCTGTAGAAAATTGATGACTTCGTCTTCATTCACTTTGCGCAAGGGGACCGCTTCAACCCATCAGGTGAAATAATCAGTTGCTGTAAGAATATACTTGTGTAGCAGGGAGGAGTTTGGCTTGATTTCTCCAATGAAGTCTATTCCCCATTGCTCGAAAGGCTCTGTGATCATTACAGGTTTTAGAGGTGCTTCTGCTCTAGGTAGTCTTCCACCGCATCTTTGACAAGTATCACATTTTCTGACATGCGCATGGGCATCTCTGAAAAGCGTTGGCCAATAGTAACCAGCCCTAAGGATTTTATGGGCTGTAGTGTCTCCTGAATAATGTCCACCGCCT
>LPNX010283481.1:41599-66308 GCA_001517045.1 Pseudotsuga menziesii | reverse complement strand
TGCACATCTCAAACAGCGGGACGTTTGCCTTTATCTTCTTTAAATCTTCTACAATGTCATATTCGATTAGTTGTCTAGTGGACTGAGATTTATCAACGTTCTCATTCTCTTCATTTCGCCTGAGTGGCGTTCCGTCTTGCTTCGGATTCTGGCTGTTAATGGTGACTTCCGGAATCTGATTAGCCAATGATTTGTCTTGGAATTTATTTTTTATGTTTCTTTGTAACCTTCAAATCTTTGGGAGCAGAAAACTGTCATCACTAACCTCCCCTTTGCTCCTAGTTGTGACGTTAGCCTCCCTGATATCTTTGCGCCCCTGCGCGCTTTCTTCTTCCGCATCTAGTACTGAAACAGAACTTCATAAGGCCATAGTCTCTTCTTCTTCCGGTTCTTTTGTTGAAGCAACGTTTTCTTTTCTTTCCTCCTCATCTTCTTCTGTCAATCTTGAATCCAGCATCTGATTCATGACCAATGTCATCGAATTTATCCATTGCGGACAGTTATTTTCGGAATGGGGCTGTTGATGAAAAGTACAGAAATTATCCATACCTATCTCTGTGACGTTCATGGATGCAGTTTTCTGAGAGGGGGGAGGGGTCTGGTTGCTGTCCTCCCTTTTCTTATAATACGGCCTGAAAAACTTGTGTGCTTCTTTTTCTTTCTCCAAATCTATGACCTTGTTAGACAACTTCTGTACCATTTTGGCCATACCTTCGTAATCTGGTGTTTTCTCTTCTTTGAGCTTAGTAAACAGCAGCGTTCTCCTTTTCTCCCCTGACTGTTTAGGGTAATCTTCAATGCTCTCCCTTTCTGCTTCCACTACTTCTGCTTCTTCATAAGTTTCCGTCAAAGTGGGTTTGGCCCTACCTTTTGCGAACATAGCCAGGTCAGGACCTAGAGCTGATGTATAATACTCGATCAGGACCTTTTCTGAAGGTTTATCTGCATCAGAGAAGTTTTTAAGATAGGCTGTAAACCTTTGCGTAAAACTGTGCACTTTTTCTTTCTTTTCTTTTTTCAAAGCACAAATTCCTTTCATCAGGGCAGCATGCGTCTTTTGGGCTGCATACTTACTTCTAAACATTCTTTCGAAGGTGTTCCAATCTGGAATGGAATTGGCAGGCAAACCGAAATACCAAGAAGCAGCGACTCCTTTAAGGGTGTGTGGGAAAAGTCTACAAACCACATCTTCATGCTCCCCTGCCCGTAATCCTTCTATAGCCAAATAAAAACTCTGCAAGTGATCGTCTACCAATACTTTCTCATTGGGATCAAACTTAGGTAATAACTTTTCGAAGGCTTGAGGTAGGTCGTGCAAAGGCGCGGTCAGATTTAGAGGTGATCTGGCTTTCCATGCAGGTGGGGGGTTTGGAGGATTAGGTGGCTGGTTTGCGTTAGCTGCTACCATAAGTCGAGGTGGAGAGTGCGGAGGTGAACCAACTGGGGTGTGAATAGGAGAAGTGTAAGGAGTCTCAGGGCCCTCTTGATTCAAAGGTAGCTCTACTTCTTGTAAGGCGGTCTCTACCAGTTCTTGCCAGTCCCCAACCAACACCGAGTCTTCTCTTAGAGGACGGTCTTTCATCTTCTATTCTCTTCTAGGCAATTCGGGAATGACAGGCAATCCTCCAATCTTCTTTAAGTATGCCCTGGTATGTCTTCTCAGATCGTTACCAATCTCGTTGCAGACAGGGTATAGATATTCCTTTTCTTCTTCTTCTGGAATTGAATTGCGTGGTACACTACTACCAGAACTGTAACCAGAGGAATCTTCTCGGGAAAATGAGTTTCCTCGGCCAGCCATGCACTGGCGGCCCTCCTTCTAGCGCCAAAACTGTTGAGTCCTGGGAATTCGCAGGCGGCAACAGAAAGGGATTCTCCCCAATCAACGTTCCCAACTAGCTCACTGACTGTTTGGTATAGGGAATTCGTCCGGTTTGCGGTCCGGCTGCCGTGGGTCAGAGTAACAATCAAAGGCTTTACCGGTTGCGGCCCGGCCCACTGAGTTTTTGTATTTTGACTTAAAGGAATGATATGCACGTGCCTAATTAAATGCAGGCTGGTTTAAATGCAGGGGCGGTCACAAAGTGATGCGCAGGTTCTTACCTCTCGTCTTATGCTCACAAGCAAACAAAACAGATACGAATAGAAATAACTAACCATCTAAACTACCCCTAGGGAGCGAGGCTATCATCTTAACTGAGCAATACAAAATCACATACGGTAAGAAAATTCACAGATAGCTGATACTTTTCCCACAGCACATGAAAACCACAAATATTCAAATAACCAGTCAGCCGATCATTCTATAACAACAATTATTACTCATAGTGCAAATGCATCCCAGAAAAGACTGCAGAATAGTTAACGAGAACTTAGGTTCGAAACATCAAATATCCTTACAGCGCATGAAATACAGCTGAACACGAAATAATTCTTCTTCAGCATTATTCATTAAATAGCATTGATACATTTCACTTCTTTACTCTTTCCAGTAGAACAAATTGCAGTTCACTTCGCAAAACGAAATAGTTCCTCTTACAAGTCAAACAATTACAAAATTTTCTAAGGAAAAAGCCCCCTTTTCATCGAGCTTCCCATTATTTAAACTACAACTCCCCCTCTCTGGGTTCCCTCAACGCGTCTTTTCAATGCCCTTGACGATTCAGTTTCTTTCCTGTTTGTTTCACCTTCTCCATCATTTCCACAGGCGTTTATTTTCTGACAGTAACCGCTAAAAAGAAAATGTCCCATCGGCGCCTTGGTCATTCGTTCACGTTGCCTTTTCCGGCGTGATACTCTACTTCAGCGATTCATGAGATGATCTCTGCATACAAACTTGGTGCATTATCCATTGAATTCAGAGATTAGGCATCAATAATTTTAAAATCATAATGATATATTCACAAAGAGCTAGCCTAGTTCATCCGGGTGAGGAACTGCGGACTTGGAACAACAACGAAAAGGTAAATCGGTAGTCGGGCTGCTCTTAGATCGGAAGGGAGAAGGCTCCAGGAGCCGCAACAGCGGAGGAGTGCCAGAAGAGGGGGAGCGGAAACACGGGCGTCGTAGGTGATCGGGCGGCGGAGAGGAGTGGATCGGACGACAGACTACTCTTCCACCCGCAACGGCGGACGGAATGTGGGCTATAAAAAGGCGACGGAGGCTAAAAAAGGCGGATATCGGGTGTCGTTTGAAACTCACATCGGGGCCCGACTTTGTCTCCCCAGCCGCAACGTCGGGTGAACTGGTACTCTGGGGCAAGCGACTCACCACCCGAATCGGGCGTCAGAGAGAAGTGGATCGGACGGAGACTCTGGTCCAAGAGCCGCAACGGCGCGTGATATAAGACTCCATTTCTTCCAAAAGAGGCCCGATCCAAAGGGAAGAATTAACAGCGCTGAGGCTCAAGTGAGGCCAAAAACCAAAAAATTTGCTAAGGTAAACCTTCACACTCTTAGAAGTGTTAAAACCGATCTCGCGACTTACATTGAACTGAACGTTACCGGCCAACAAGAGGGACGCTCAACTTTAAAGCAAAGATACTCAAAGACGCCAAAATTTCAATCTTACATTCAAGTAAATCAAGATAAGGAGGCGTCCCAGAATTTAAGTGAAAAACTGAAGTCGGGGAAAAGGTTGCGGCAGCAACACCACCCTACCTCCACCCAGTATGCGCACAACATTTTCCCAATGTCATTGGGATGGATCCCGAACTCCATGTGGAACAATGTCCACTCTAGGGATTATCCCTGGTACCTGCTCGAAGAAGAACGTGCTCAGTATGCTTTCGAACCCAAAGTTCCACACACTTCCCATCTTGCAGTCACTGAGCTATTGTTTCATGTTGCTCAACAATGTCGTGCTCCAATCATACACTGTAGGTCTCATACACTCCATTGCATAGAACATTATTGGTTGCGAGGCTTGGTGGAGTGAAGCTAACCCCGCAATCCTTCCTAATGCCAATAGTATGGACTTGAGTCCCATAATTTGGATAGAGTTTGTTGGGATTTGACTCCCAACCTTTTTCATCTCCAGAAAGCAGTACACAACTATGTACTCGTCAATAGTCAACCTGCCTCCTAACTCACCAAATCGGAGATTCACCATCTCTCTGCATCGGGACAAACCAATGATAAAGTATATGTTCTCAACCTCAATACTGAGCGACATCCTGTCAATCTGAAATGTCTCAGATTCTGGATCCCAATAATCCACTAGGAGCTGGAGTAGTCTTGGTTTGTCCCTCAGGATTCCAAGACACCAAAACTTGTATAAAACACATGCCCGTAATGCTTGTTGGGCCATAAGATCACCTTGCACGGCCTCCTCCACATCACCATGCTCTCTTTCCCTCCACTCTAACACCATCCCAAACAAAACAAAAATTTTGATCAGTTATTGCCTTGGAAAACCTTGTTTGCGGCCCTATACATGACTGTTCTCAAAACAGCCGCGTATGTATGCGGGTTTGGGTGCTTTTTCCGTGTATGGCGAGCCCTATAAGTGAAAAAAACCTGATTTTTGCGTGGGCCAAAACGCACAATTATGGATGGCTTAAAAAATTAATTGGACCATGAAAATTCAAAAAAATTTCATGAAATACGAAGAGGAGGGCATGAGAATCTACCTGGATCAAATGGGGAGAGATTATGCCGGACGATGCTCCCGGAATTCGTTTCAGAAGTTCTAAGTTCAAATACACTATGTTGGGTAAAAATTTCAAATGATATGAAAATTTTTAAATTTTTTACTATTTATAGAAAAAAGTTGGAATTTTTACCCACTTTCTATAGTTTTTGACCATTTTGGACCATTTGAACTAATTTGATGATGTAGGAGTCTATTTTGAGTGTGGATTGACAGTGGCTTTGATCTGTTCGTGCCTACTGCAGGTATGATGTCTAAATTGGCATATAGGTTAGGTTTCACATTCGTTTGCATTTTGCATGACCTTATGACCATTTCATTTTAACCTTAGGCACGAACCCATTCCATATTGTCACAGAACCTTCTTGCTGCTTTTAGAAGTGACATGTTGTGAATGGTAGAGCTTTACCATACATGGGTACCCTAGTTAGATCATGTATTGCATTTGGTGCCCATGCCGACATTTCTCCTTTAGGGTGTGGGAGTCCTTCGTATATTACTGCCATGAATTTGAGCAAGAGATTCATACTCCTCTTGACCTTTATGCTGGCCTTTTCCTCAGGAATCCCTTGTATATGTGAAGTTGTAATTGCATTATCATGATTTTTTCTTGCCTTATTGAGCCTTATGTCAACTTTCCTGACTTTGATTATCAGCCATATAGCCCGATCTTGTCTCATGTCTAGCCAAGCAAAGCCTTTTCATATATCTTTTGTAGCTTGATTCCCTATTTTTTATCGGGAGGGGACTTTCCCCCAAGTGTTGTTATCCTGCACACGTTCCCTTGCATTGAGCATACATATGTTCCACTGCTTGGAACTAGTTTGTTTTCCCCTTGACACTCGTCTCCTCCTAGATTTGTAACTATAAAACACTTTTATTATTTTTCAAGCCTTTCAAAATATCTGAAAAAGTCCAAAAAAATCAAAAAACCAAAAATTTGGACAGGGAAAGATGTTATCTTTGGTAGCAGTCAAGTCATGTGGCCTTCGAATAGAGCACTGCATATCACATCTGTTGGTTGGGTTAGTATTTTGACTTTAGGAGATGTACTTGTATCTCTGATTTTAACTCCATCGACTGGTTAAGCTTCCAGTCCCTATGGAGCCTCTATCGATGCCTCATGCATCGCAGAGATGTCCCAGTTTTGTATATTGAGTCTATGCTACCTACATTCAGTCAGCATTCGCCTTTATGCTCTTGTCTGAAGGAAGTTGAAGCCTGAGTCGGCCATTCTTCAGTTGTCTTGACTTTGCATGTCGGCCATTCCTGGTACTATTACTGGTTCATGCACATCTCATTCGAGTCTTTCCACATTATACAACATTGTTGAGTACCTCATCTTGGTTGATGGGGGATGCCTTAATGACCTCCTTCGAGCAAATTCCATCCCATCGACTTCAAATCATTTATTCTGGGATAGGAGTCTAGAGTCATTTGAGTGCTTTGAGACTTACAGTCATCAATGGTAGGTTCTCTCTCCATCAACAGTTTTGGGAATGCATCAATGTCCCCTGATCGATGGATTCTTCCAAGTGTTCGACCTCAACACATTTATTCGCACTTGTGAGATTGCGCTCTAGTACCTTGATTCCCATTTTCATTATTGGTGGGTGATCTCACGTCTGTTAATGGTATACATCAATGACTGGTAATCAGACGATGGACTACTATGTTCGACCTCGACAGCTTTATTCACATAGTAGGGCATGTACTCATATTGGTTTGTGTAGAAGACTTTCCAAATTGGTGGCATTTCTTATTTGCTACCTCCTTGATCATGCCAGTGTTCATGATATTTCAGCTCTCGTGACTTGATTCCAGTGTATGCCAGATATATTCAGCCATTATGGAGATCTTGATCCATGGTATATCTTCAGCTTTCATGGAGATATTGGTCCTTTGTATATCTTCATTGTGAAGATTCCGATCTATTGTATATTGTATGTGGCGATGAACACACATGTCACAGTTTGTATATCATGCCTATTCATGGCCATTGTACTCTTATGTATACGAAATTGCTATATGTATTTGCAGTCATGTGCAAAGTTTAATTATTGTAGTATACTGATGGATCGCTGGTTCTTCCACCTAGTTCTTCATCACTCCACTTCTGGGATGGACTTATAATGTATTTCAGCCATCGTATTACCCCTCTGACCTCACATATTAGGGGGCATCTGTTATAGCTGATTTTACCACACATGGTAGATTGCATATATATGGCCTTCTCTGTCCCTCTGCATACTCTTTGGAACCCATGGACTATTTTTATGCCTTTCATGTTTACAAGATCATCCCTAAAAACACCTGTTATTTATTGTACGCAACTTTTAATCCCTTTTCCGCATATACACGTGGATATTACCCTTAAACCCGTGTACATAAAGATGTGTGCAAAAGGAAAAATATTTTTGGAGTTTTCCTTGATGTGGATCTAAGTCACTTATCTCTTGGCCTTCCATATTCCTCGAGATCGCTCAGATTTGACCTTCCATTACCCCATTAAAGCACTATATAAGGAACCCTTTGGATACATTGAAGAGGGAGGAATTAAAGAGCAAGAAAACTATAGTCCATTGTTGTCATAGCTTTCTTATGATTGAGTTTGCATCCCTTTGTACCTTGAAGCACTTTTTGTTCTTCCCAAGCTTGCCTTTCTTTGTGAGCTTTCTATCAAGAGATGGAGGATTGAGGTGGTGGAGGCCTAGGTGGAGGACTCAGTTTCTCTAGTTCACAGACGTGTCGATAGAGGTTGTCACTCATGTAATCTCTGATTTATATTAAGAGAATCATATTTTCATGTCCAATGATGTGCATTTAAATGAATATTGAATCCATGGATTCTTTTAATTTCTTATACATTATTGATTGTATATGCTAGAGTAGGTATAACACCATTATATAGCATGCTTGTCTTGTTTGTTGTTTTTGAGAACACAAGTGGAATTGGAAAAAGCTCAACGGGGATCTACATCAACCATCCGGACTAAGGTATGTTTCAATATATTTTAGTGTTAGATGTTTTATTTCTCTTGCATATTGGGAAGGGATTAATTTCTACGGTTTCTGTATCTGTTGTGGTACACCCCAAGCCATAGGAATTTTTCTTCATAACACTGTGTGTAAGTTTGTGTTCCCTAGTTCCCTGTGGAAATCATTCCCAGTTGGGGGGTGGCAGTGATGCTAAGAGAGTAAGGAGCACACTAGCCTATGGTTGAGTGGAACATTGAAACAACATAGCTAGTTGCGGGGTAGCTTCTTTTCAAGATAAGTATTCTTGTATTTAACTCTACAATTGTGTTTTCTTCATAAATTATCATGAACATGTTAAATGCTTGAACATGATAAACACTGCTTGTTTTATGAGTATGAACAAGCATGTATGTGAATGCTTGGATGTGTATGCTTTCATTGTAGATTGCATGTTTTATACATCTGTGTATGTTTTTAAGTTTCATGCATTTTATATCATGTTAATGGGGCTAGTTTTTCCAGACTGATAGCAACATAGTCGCGTCTTCTCTCTGTAGAAGGGTGGGGACATGACATGCGGAGGGATTTCAAATGAATTGGTCACACTATTTTCTGAATGAGTTACTAGAAGATGCAGAAGAGTCGTAGGAAAAATGTACTGCATTCCATTATTCATGGTTTCTTATCTTGATTTTGTTTGTCGCATGGTCCGAACCAGCAAATTACCAAGGGGAAAACATACCATTGCAATGTCAAGGAGCTCGATACCAGAATCTATGGTTCGAGAAAGATAAAAAGGAGTGACAAAGGGACAACAATGTTCATTTTTTTATGCATGGAGAGGCCCTACTCTATTAGGTGAAGAAGCAAGCAAGAATCATGG
The DNA here is from genome assembly GCA_001517045.1 of Pseudotsuga menziesii. Classification (NCBI taxonomy): domain Eukaryota; kingdom Viridiplantae; phylum Streptophyta; class Pinopsida; order Pinales; family Pinaceae; genus Pseudotsuga; species Pseudotsuga menziesii. The sequence continues at coordinate 57,796 of LPNX010283481.1, read as the reverse complement.
ATGAAACCCTACAACAATTTCAAAATATTATCAAAGTGATAATTGGACCCCATCACATCTTGTTGTAGCCATGATAAGATCCACAACGTCAATGGTTGGTGACTCAATTCTTAATGCATGAAGAAGAAATTGAGGCCATTACCCAATATTGGCTATAATAATGGTGTGTTCTTATCGTATATTACCTATTATCTGTCAAAGAAATGGTCTATGATAGGATGATCCATAAGTGAAGAAGGATATAAAACAGGGAGGGGACCCACCAACAATAGCACAAGATCCACAGAATTTTCCCAACCCTGCCCAGAATGATTCAAGCGCAACCCAAAAAGATCCAATGGTGGGCGATAAGAGGAAGCAGAATGGGTAGCTTAACACAAGGAATAAGAAAAAGAAGGCCGACAAAACAACATGAACTTTTGGCCTTGACAACGATGATGTTACCCTTATGATAGAAATAATGAAAGATGTCACTACACAGAGCCTTTATAAAGTATATGAGAGATAAATAGATCTCACAAGAAGTATTATTGACTTACACCAGATGCTCAGTATGATGGTCAAAGATTTATGGGTCACGATCGACTACAAACCACAAGTGCCAGAGTTGCATGACTTAGCTGGCCCATCAGAAGAGCGACTGGCTGAGGTTTCAATACCTATTCCACCAATAAAAACTCAACTAGTAGGAGAAGCACTTGACTTGGGAATGAAAAGATTGAATACAATGTCTAAGAAATTGGGCCATGACACCATTGATTTTTCACAGATGCCGCTATCTAAAGTTTATGCGATGAAAAATGTCGCAGTCGCGGAAATGAAGGTTAGATAAGTTACATTGAACAAGCAAGTGCACGCATCGAATAAAATGGTTATTAAGATGAATAAAACAGTCAAATAAACTGAACAGAAAGCTAAGACTTGGGATGAGGGAAGGCAGACGCTCTCCAATGCTGTAACACTTGCTTGTAGTAATTTTGCAACTAAAGGAATAACAAAGGAAATGTTTGCAGAGGCCAAGGTCATTCGACTTGGAAAAATAGAAGAGGACCTTCACAAAAACATCACAGAATTAGAAGCATAGTTGAAACCCAGTACACCCCCAGAGGTGCTATAATAAACAAGGATGACAACAATAGAAGTTGTAAAGAAAATAAAAGAAGTCGATGCACTATGCGCCAAGGAAGTTGAAAATTTTTATTAGACATGGGAAGCATTGATTGATGATGCGGAGTTAGAAAAATTCATAGAGAAGCTACGCATTGCTGAGACTAAGGTTAATCATCTGAAAAATGAAATGAAGAATTTTACCTTAGTAGATAAAATTGCTAAGGCTATTGACATAAAAAAAACTAAAACAATAAGTCACAACGCTATGCACTCAACAACAACGAAGAACTGACAAAGTCATCGAATTACAGGTCGAGGGAGAAAGGATTATAGGAATTATTCATCCTATACATTGAAAAGTGTGACAAGCAGCAGAGTCCGTGGGACTTACAACATCGGAACACATCAGTTCTAACTTGTTGAAAATTTGCAGAAGGCAAAAGAATATGTGCAACGAGAAACATAGGAAATAGTGAAAATCTTCCAAGATTTTCAAAGTAAGGTCGTCACAATGGCAGGAGCTTTGGAATATCATAGTGTGGCTCAGGATGAGTCATAGGTGAGTGTTGGGGGCCTGTTGACCATAGGAAAAGATATGCAGATTTCAAAAAGATAGAGATTCTAGTTGCATGACAGAGGAAGTCGCGACGAAGGAAGAGATAAGATGGAATAAGTAGGGGTAGAAGGAAAGTTGTGCCAAAATCATCCACGAGGGGAGAAGTCCACAATAGAAGGGAATATGCGATAATATCAGTCGCAATGGAAGGAACCATGATAGAAGGTGTGCATCAGTTGAAAAAGATAGCTCAGGATATTGTGGTACCAAGAAGTTGGCTAGAATCATGCATGATTGAGGCAATAAATAATCTTTGTAATTTGGGTCGATAGTGCCTACTAACATTTGTAACATAAATGTACGAGAATATGAATAACAACCTGTCAGCTAACATAATCAAGTCAGATGATTAAAACATGTAAGAGTCTATAAAAGGAAGAGCCCAAGCTGTGTGTAAGTTGCTTCCTGGACAATTGGTTGGTTTCTTACTTTATGGGGGGGTCTTTGTTAGTCGTGGTTGTTTGTGTCTGTCTATTTGTAGAGTTGAAGAATTGTAGGGTTGTAGAGAAGACTGAGTTGATCCAGGCTGTGTGCAGATCAACGGGAGAGTGAAGGAAAGAAAGATTCAAAGACCTGAGACTATAGAGCATGAGGGGAGAGAGAAGTCTGTATAGATTGTAGAAGAAGACATAGAATAGAGACTGCAAGCTGAGTGCAGAGACAAAAGGTGCCATATATTTCTCATGTTAGATGAAGAGCGCCTTTGTGGTTTTTCTTGGATTGGTTTCCATGTTAAATTTTGTCTATGTGCACATTTGATGAATGTGCTTATGTCAAATGAATGTATGTGTATTTTCTTATGAATGAGTTCTTATATTCATCTGTTGCATTGTTGTTAGTTGGAACCGCTAATAAGGAGCTATATTAATTTTGGTAATCTCTATCGACGGAAAAATAGATTCATATCTTGAATGCATGCAATAAGAAAAATTAAGATAACCACTGGCTTCAGTTGACCAAGATAGTCAGGTGTCAATCCCCACACAACTACAGAAAAATGGTTTTGATAGTTACCCATTGAGAGATATCTCGGGTGAGATTGAATCCATGTCACAGGTGCTGTCGACTAATCCTTGCTTTGTTGGGCCAATATATTGGACTTGTTGATGGTGAAACTAGGGACTGTACCTAGGTCATAGCGAGAAACACCAACACTCCAGTAGGGTGCTTATGAATTGCACAGTTAAGGTTGAGTTTGTTTCTCAACACAATGCTATAGTAGAACACAATGAATTTGGTAAAGCTTGGGATATATATATACATATACATANTATATATATAACAAGAATTGGAATCCTTCATTCACTTTTATATTTTGGTAAATGATGTGAACAATTTCTAATATACCAACCAAAAAAAAGAAAAAAAAGACTTTACCACATTTCCCCTTAAGTGTTGCATGATAGGTGCACATGGCAGATCGCCTCATGCTCACATCGTGGAGGGGTGCTGGACCTACAATTTATCCAAAGCAATGTATTTGGCACCCTTTTTAGAATGCAAATTTTAGTGTTTCTTTCTTCGTGAGTTAGCGCAAGATCCCGTCAAAGTATTTGGGGTGTTATTTACTCTGAAGCTTTGGAATTGTTTCCTCCTTCTTTATCATAGTAATGACAGGTGGTTGTTCACTTAGTTCTAGTGATTTTTCTCATAGCTGGATGGATCCTACTCACAAATCTAGTGGTTCTGTTCTTTAGGAAAAATTTTAACAGCCATCATAGCATCATGCTTATGAGGACTTATATTCTCTTCTTTCATACAAAGATTAACTTTTGTTTTCCTATAATTTCACTTTGTTTTTGTTTAATTCTAGCTTATCAACTAACAAAGCACATACATGACCTAACTTAGTTCTTAAAGACCCTATCAATCATTTGTTTTGGGAGGTTAAGGATATTAAATATAACTACATTACATGTAAAATTGATATTTTTCTGAGCACATACTATTTATAATTTAACATTCTGAAATTAAAACATATACAAATAGAAACAAATATATAACATGTTGGATAAAGATTTATCTACTCAAGTCTAGATACTCTATAAACATATTTAAAATCTCAAATGCATGATGGAAGATGAGATTGAATATCCGATCCAAGACATGCACCAGGGAATTTACATAGGTAATTTTGTAGCAAGGGACAGAACTCATAAAATTATAACATTTTGGTACTATTGGACTACCATGTTTTTTGGCGTTCATAAATTTTTTAGGGCTGACATAAAATGCCAGAACTACCTTTGCTGGAAGACAGAAGCTCCCTGCATTACCTTTAAAGCATGTCTAACTAGAATCCTGGACATATGGTGGTAGTAGTACTAGGTCTATTCAGTAACATGTTACAAGGATTATAAGAAGGTACTCTACTGCCAGATGCACATGGATTAGTTTCACAACACCTTGTGAATTCCTAGAAAAGCGAAGTATATTAAATATAGATTAGGATATGGTAACAAGAAATGGATTTTACCTCTTCTCAGAATATTCCTGTCCAAGGTGCAATCTCTAGTAAATATAAGAAAGGAAGGCCTCTCCTAGAAGTAAAGTGAATATTGAAGACAAAGGAAACTCCTTTCCTCCAGCCAAATAAGTGATTGACTTCCCCTCGATAGAGAATTAAGAGCATGACGTCAACGATAGGTTATGTCCACGGAAAAATGTCTCTTTTCGAGTATACATGTAATGTCCTTTTTTTACTGATCTCTAAAACTAATAATTTTTTTAGATTTGACAATTTATGCTTCCACTAAATGACTTAGTACCGACATGTGGCCACATCATGAATACTTCCCTATTTTCCTGTTAGTTTCCTAGATCCCAAACCCCCACCTTCATTTTTGTTATATTTTATTTCAATTATTGAGTAACCTTGTATTAGTGTGGTACCAAAATCCATTGGCTATTCCAATACGTTTGGAGACTAACATAAAATGATGGGCTAACTCTCTATGCATTTCAATTTTCTAAAAGAAAACAAATTTGTCATGTTTTGTATATGTTAAATATCTACTCTCGTATTGGTATATTTTATGTTTTCATATATATATAGTATTGTATTTGTATATGGAAACTTTGCAGCTAGGAATTTTCCCTTGTCAATCCCCTTATCAGTCCATTCTTTGCACCACCTGAAATGTTGCTCCCAAAACCCAACAAGAAAACAAAGTTCCATGTCCTTATTTATTTGTTGGCTCACTATCATGAATGCTCACTTCCATTAGTAATCAACATGAATTAATGAACCACACATATTGTTTGTTGAGTAATAGTGATAGTCTCCAACAAAACTATGGTTGCATCTCCCAACTTCTCATTTCCTTCTATTGTTCCATCATACATGTTTAGTTTTTTAGGTGACATTGTCAGGTTGAGTGCAGTCACTTAAAAATATATTAGCCATGTTAATCCACTACGGACAATTTTTTGATGAGTGATTGGCATGATGAGACCTGCAGTAATTATCCATTACAATATACTCCAATCTCGAGTTTCAATTGGTGGGATTAGGGAGTCGTGGTATTCCTATCGAATAGTATGAAAGGTCTTAGGTTGGAAGTACCTTCTCCGAAGTTATTATCTAAATATACTACTTAAGTGGGAGAATAAAGAAATATGGTTAACTACTTGTTTCAAAATGGTCCTAAAAATATTGTGCTTCGGTGAACGTGATCCAATTCATTTGATCGAGTAAAAACTTATTATTGAAAGAAATACATAATTAATCCCCTCTGCTCCAAAAAGGTTGGGCACCATGATCTACAACTAGCTCAGAACCATCAATATGACTAACTACTTATGGACCACTTTAGATCACAATTCAGAGTCATGCCTAAAAAGGCTAAATCTAGTGGTCATTAGTACCCAGCAACTCAATTCCTTTAGAACACACCAATGTAAAAAAATATTGTCATGAGGATAAACTAGTAACAAAAATCAACTTGACTTCTCCCAAAATCCTATTTTATATATGGAAGCAAAAGTTACATACTTGAGGAAACATAATTAAATAATGTCTACCACAAATGTCGTGTGTACTTCTATACAGTTCCATAGCAACCCCATAGCAACCCCATACACAAATTATATGTAATGAATCCTATCACATCCACTACAAACATATCAACCATAAATGGAACTCCACGCAAGTAGTCATGCATGTAACACATGTACAAAGATGCAAACACCAATACAAATACACACAAAATAGGTCAAAATATATGACATACATCAAGACTCAAGAAATGTGAAACTCACTTCACTTTGGGAAGCTGCAGATTCATATTTTTGCTAGACTTAAGAAAAACCCTCAATGTGGTTGCAATTCACTTATTGAGCTCTTAAGACCAACCAATAAATTTTTTTATACCCTTTTCAATTATTTAATAAATTGAAATTAGTCTAAATTACTAATTTTCCTCTTGTGACTAATATTTATTGCCATTCAAAATACATGTTAATCTTTCATGGTTACTATGGGTTATCATATCTAATGTTTCAACGTTATGATGAAGAATTATCAAACATCAGGATGTAGAATTATCCAAGGTGCTTATATTACTAGCAACAACCATATTAATAAGATTAATATGTTTGGAATATGCTGAGAGGAATATATCACCAGTGAAGTTAATTTAATAGTTGTATCATGATTGGAGTTATCCTAATAGTTAATCTAATAGTTATCCAATATAATTGTGAATAGAGTTAAAGTTAAGCTAATAGTTGTAAAATCATTGGATTTAAACTAATAATTGTATCTAATAGTTAATTTAAAAGTTAATATGTCAACTATTACAGTTCAATTAAAATTTGTGATTGGAGTTGAAGTTAAGTTAAAGTTGTATTATCATTGGACTTAACCTAATAGTTATAAAAAAATTTCCTAAAGAATGTGTCAATTACTTGTATCTAATAGTTAATCTAACATAAAAACCACTTAAGTTGTGGTTGTTAAGCTCATAGTTGTATCATAATGTTGGAGCTAAGCTAATAGTTGTATTTAATAGTTAATTTAAAAGTTAATATAAATCTATTGTAATTAATAAAAGAGCTTCAAGTTATCTTGAATTATAGCTTCCAAATGGAGTTGGACTAATCCTTATGCACATTAACTGGACTCCCAATTGGTAGATGGAGTTCGAGTGTCACATCACTTGCACATTACCATGCCACTAAGTGCAGTTATCACATGAGTTAAGAGGAATTTATTAGGAGTTCTGAGGATTTTATTAGGAGTTTAGAGGATTTTATTAGGAATTTAGAGGATTTTATTAGGAATTATACTATCACATGAACTGCACTTTACTTCAACTCCCAACTGTAAAATGCAGTTTGACTAATTAACTCGACTTCTAGGTGCTAGTTTATAATTTTTTATAAGGAGCTCAAACGATTAATAGTTAATTTAAAAGTTAATATAAATCTATTGTGGTTAATAAAAGAGCTCTGAGTTATCGTGCTAAGCCTTATGCACATTAACTAAACTCCCAATTGGTAGGTGGAGTTTGAGTGTCACATGAGTTGCACAATACCATTATATTAAGTGTAGTTATCACATGAGTTCAGAGGAATTTATTAAGAGTTCGAACTATTTTATTAGGAGTTCGACTCTTACATGATTGCACATTAGCTAGACTCCTAATAGTTAAGCTAATAGTTGTATCTAATAGTTAAGCTAATATAAATCTATTGTAGTTAATAAAAGAGCTATGAGTTATCATGACTTCTAGCTTCCAAATGAAGTTCGACTAAGCCTTATGCACATTAAGTGGAGTCCCAATTGGTAGGAGGAGTTCGAGTGTCACATGAGTTTCACAATACCATGCCACTAAGTGCAGTTATCACACAATTTCAGAGGAATTTATTAAGAGTTTGAACTATTTTATTTGGAGTTCGACTCTTACATGACTGCACATTAGCTAGACTCCTAGATTCCAAATGCACTTGGACTAAGCCATAAGTAACTAGAGTTGTAGTTAAGCTAATAATTGTAGAATCAATGGAGTTAACATAAAAGTTGCATATAATAGTTAAGCTAATAGTTATCCAATATAACTTTGATTAGAGTTGAAGTTAAGGTAATAGTTCTAGACACATTTATGTTAAGCTAATAGTTGTATCTAATAACCGATGGAGTTAAGCTAGTAGTTGTATCGAATAATCGAATAATTGAAGATTAATTTTAATTTTTACAGCTATCACTAACTCTACTTATCACATGTTAATTAAATTATTTTTTATTTTTTTGAAATTATTAATTATTAATTTTGGACGACACTCATATAATCAATCTAAACAGTACACTTGTCTCATTCCCGTTGGTAGATGAAAAAGCATAGATGGTAGTCCACCCCAAAATTCTAACATATATACACCTATTGGCATAATTTTTTTTTTTTTTTAAATTATTAATTATTAATTTTGGATGACACTCATATAATCAATCTGGACAGTATACTTGTCTCATTCTCGTTTAATCTTGGACGACTACTATAGAATCAATCTGGACAGTACACTTGTCTCATTCTCGTCGGTAGATGAAAAGGCATAGATGGTAGTCCACCCCAAAATTCTAACATATATACACCTATCGATGTAATTAAAACATTCATCTGTACTAAATATTTCCAAGAATTTTATCATTGCATTTATTACTAATTTATTTTCATGATTAGTTATTTCAATGTTTGATTTTATTATTACATTTCTTACTAATTAATTTTGACTAGTTATTTTAATGCTTAAATTATTTCACATGTGATATATTATCCTTGCGGTATCACAATAAAAAGTCCAAACATTTTAAGATAATCGCTCAAATTGCAACAATGTCATGCTACCTCACAACATGTCAACAAGTGCCATTGGATGACGATGTCCCTTTCCATTGATGAAAAGTTAGATAATTTGTAAGAAACGTTGCGTTGTGTTTGTTAATTGTCTTTGATTTTGCAAGTGCCAATAGGTATGTTAATATAGTAGAATAATTATTATATAATTTGAATAATAGCACATAATAATTATATAATTAGAATAACAATACATGTGTTTAATAATTATATAATTAGAATACCAATACAGGTATTGTGTATTATTATTTGATTAATTTTTGAGTCATTGTTATATTTGTTGGTGAAAAATATTAAACAATTAATAACACATTCAACGATTTAAATTTTCAACCCAAGGGGAGCATAAACTTATGAGGTGCAAGAAAAATATATGCAGTGTCAGATTAATACTAACTTAATCTAATATTTCATGCAATTGAAATTGAAAGCATGCGTGACTAAAATCTAAGAAAACATATGATTAATCTAAGAAAACACATGCGCCTGAAATTGAAAACACACGTGACTGAAATATAAGAAAACATGTGACCAACTTAATCTAATAAAACACATGCGACTGAAATTGAACTTATTTTATGAAAGCGGGAAATGGCATTAAAAGAAATCTAATCTAGGAAAGCATGAAATTGCGTAATATAAATTTAGCTAAGAAAACATAAAATTGCACAAAATAAACTAATCCAAAACAATCAACATTCAACATGTGAGGTCACATAAAATCAACACTACTAACTCATAATAAATCAAAATCAATATGGAGAAATCAAAAAAATTATTCTAAAACATAAAATCCATTACAAAAGGATCAAATCCATGACTAACTCTCAAAAAGATAAACTATTTATCTATTTCTCTATTTCTAGAGAGGTCTCCACTACTCCTAAATGAAGAGAGAGCACTCTTATTTATACATGAGTGTGGCTTTGAAAAGAGGGTAAATGTAGATCCACTTTTCTCTCAACCTATTTTTTATAATTACAAAATATTTATCCCTTCAAATCCTCACAAATCCTTAATATCTTTGAAAATAATTTTCATCTAGATCTTGATGTTTTTCCTCCTTTGAATATGCTTGAATAATTATCGTCAAATATCCTCCAAATATCCACATGTTGGAGAAAATATTTGAGAGGCTTGAATAATTCTTTTGTTGAAAACTTCACATATTCTTACACATTACAAAACTCATCCAATTTTGAGATATAATGAAAATATGTCAATTTTCTAATATTTAATCACAAATTCTCTCAAAATGCATAAAATAAATGATTTGGAAAATACTAGAGATAAACTCATATTTAATTATGAAAATGGTATTAATGAATGGTTTATAGAGTGATGGAATATTGATAATGTGAAAAAATGGTGGAAGGAAAAGATGATTAAAGTGTGATATTTTGGAAGCCAAACACTCCCCCTAACTAAACATGTTGCATGCCCTCATGCAACTTTTCATGGAGTTTCTTTTGAACCTTTGGCTTCTTGAACTTGGCTTTGCATGATTATGTTTTAGAAAATCATGCCATGACTTGAGATACTTGAGTGACTGTTAATTTTTATGGTTGGTTCTTGTGTAACAACCATCAATGTTACAAGTATTGGTTCTTGTATAACAACACTTGAACTTTATCTTCTCTTCTTTTCTTTGCTTTTCTCCTTTAATTTTTTTTTTCTTTTATTCTGTTTTATTTAATAAACATTACTTGAACATGTGCATGCTTTCAAAATGATGAGACATTAATATACATACCCATTGACTCCTCATATTTTGAATTTTGAATTAAATAGAAACAAAAATAAGTTGGGAGAAACATGTTGGTGAAAGGTAATAGAATGTAAAATATGGCAATGAATACCCTCTCAACTAAAGTTATTTTCTATATAGGAGGAAGGAAATGTAATGTGGTAAGGGGATTTTCCAAATTCATTATTTTTAGTATTCAAGGAATTACATGATTAAATATTGGAAAACAACATACCTTCACTTACCCAAAAAAACTGATGGACTATGTAAGATGAATGTATTTCATGCTGTTGCTAGATCACAGAATGGGAAGTGAAGGAATCTGAACTCCTTGGTTGTATGAGTCAAAATTGACAAGTGGAACTATGGTACTCTCATATGGCTAGAAGTATGCTACTGTAAAAATGTTGATGGAGTCATGAAAAGTATATAGTCTTCACATGCTACAAAACCCGATGCTACAATTCTAGTCATGCGAATAAGAGTGTTGACGTCCAGCATGAAAATAATTCATTGGATTACCACACATTGATGGATGTCGTTAACCAATGTGAGGGAACTCACAATTAATTTCAATGAGTACCAAGGTACCTAAGTACATCTTGTGAAGTGCAAATAAATGAGCTGATGTCGAGCCACTTGTAAGATATAATGATCAAGGTACATTGATGTATTCCCTTGATTGTTAGCGAGAGAACTTTCCATTAAGGCATGCAAGCATAAAGGTACTAAAAAGAAATATAGTCTCTATCCCAGATAGTATGTTGAGTTCGATGGGGAAAAACTTGTTGAAAGGTGGGACTTAAGGAACCCCACATAAGTCAACGTGAGTTGTACAAAATGACTGGTAGGACTATAAATGAAATATCTCATGATCAAATAGTTTTTTATGACAAATATTATAAGGAAATTCATGCATGGAAAGGAAGATGAATGGGCTTATTCATAAGGAAAAATATGAACGAAAGACGAAGAAAATGTATGAAACTAAGAAAAGTAGACATGCGGGAAGTCATGATGTGTAAGGAAATGAAACACTAGACTCCAACATGGATGATTAACGAGCTTTGAAAGGAGAAGAGTAAGCGATCATGTCATGGCGTAATTGGGTTTCTGAAAGATGGCTTTGTGGTGGAAAATAGCACGACATGTGCAATGAAAATTTTAGCTCCTTCAATGATGCATGTTTTATTGTGATTTATGAAGATCACTTCTGTATGAAATTGGATCATCTTCGAACCTGTAAACGGTTAGCACTAATTCTATAGCAAAATGGTGAGAGAATTGAAAAGCATAGTGCAAAAAGAAGTGCTAGGAAACCAAATTCAACAATAAAATGTAATATTTATTGATTCGTCATGATGCATCGTTGACAATTGTCTTTGTGAATCCCTATTTAAGTGAATTCAAAGAAAAAAATTCTAGCATAAAATCATGATTCCAATGATTTTTTTAGGAAGTGTTAAGAACCATTTGCCAAGTTTTATTCATTTATATTTTTTTACTATTTTTTTTTTTGTTTATGTTTTTTATTGAATTTTTTTTATTAAAAGATCCATCATAGGAAAAATGTGACACCACCATAAGAAGTCAACCAAAAGTTTTAAAATGTGATTTTTGTAGTGCTATGCCTAACCGGTAGAGCACTCGGTCCATTTCTCTGTGATGTTCTCTATCAAGACATTTTAAATCATATTATAGGTTTATATCTATGTCTGCAGTATTAGTTTTATAAACATATGAATGTACAATCATGAATTGTAAACATATTATAGTAGAAATAGGAGCTGTACAGGTTTGATAAACTTCATGATTTTTTTTTTGTAGATTAGACAATAATACTATGCAGAAATTTAATATCTAATTATCTGGAATTGAAATACCTGGGACCAGCGGTTGTAGTAGATCCAAGAGTTTGCTGAAGACCTTGTAGGCTCCTTCCTCTCCAAGCTTTCCATCCAACCATCCAAGCCTTGATTAGCAAAATGATGTTCCACCCTGTTGACCATCTTTCATCATGTGCTGGCCCTAGGAAACCCATGGGTTTCCTAGCCCCCGAGCCCACAAACCAATAATACCGAGAGCAGCTTCCTCTCTGTTCTTTATCTTCTCAGTCATTTACAGATATTCTCCTCCTTGAGTTATCCCCCTCCTCAAGTTTATCCTCCGTCATTTTTCATTGATGCAGAGTATAATTTCCCCAAAGAAAAATCCTCCTTCTCCTTCGCCTTCTCCCAAAACGCTTCCTTCCTCCCCCTTATACCTCCTTCCCTCCCTTTCTTCCACCGCCTTCCTTATCCCACCGCCTTCCTTCTTCCACCGCCTCTTTCATAAAATAATTTATTTTATTCTATCTTGGGCAGTGCAGTTCATATTTGTTTGACATGTGTTATGTATTAATGATTTTTTTTGAATTGTATGTGTTACAAAAATAATTAAAATGGTAAAATAATTAGTATAGTTCAATATTGCTTATTTAATGTTTTTACGCAAATGGTAAAATGGTAAAATAGTTAGTATATGTTTAATTTAATAAAAGTACTTTAATAATAAACATTAATAAACTTTAATATGGGGCATTACATACACCCACCCTTCAGGAAACTTCGTCCTGAAGTTATGGTCAAAATAGTGATACAAGGTATATTTATAGGTTTAAAACAATTTAAGGTACATTTATAGGTTTAAAGCAATTCACAATTATTTAGTTAACCTATCCAACTATTGAAAGATTTCATACTAGCGTGCATGTGTGAGGTGTGCATGCATGGCCAGTACATGCACAGGATGCACATGTACTATAGCAAAAACCCCTAAATTCTAACTGATACAATTAATATTTCACGCAACATGACCCATATACAGATATAATATGATTTCTTGTGACATTCGGAGTTATTTAACAATTATGTTCTTATTATTTAGTCAATTAATATTGGTACCTACCATCACTAATCCGGTATCATAACTATCCCACATTCAACCATAGTAACTAAGATGTCCACCCATCCTAACCTACGTCCGCATCCTCTGTATCCTTCCTCTGCTAGTATAGAAGTGGATGTCGGCTTCACTGACCTGACTACATAAGAACCTGAGAGCGATAGCGTCGGCTAAACAACGGACATATCCTCTCCTAGCAGGCATCCGACCGTCTTCATCACAACAACATGGAGAGCGTGTCTCAGCATGGCCCTCCCATGACCTCGGGTACCCAACTGTCGTCATCACAACAACATGTGGAGCGTGTCTCAGCACTGCCCTCCCACGACCTCAGGTATCATAAAAACATAGGGTGGAACACATCCATCCCTCTCAACATCCTGGTTCTATATACCCTATCAAAAACATACTTTGCTGCTATCGAGATTATTGGTCTATGTCATCGCATCATCAATTTTGGTAATCAAGGCTCTTCTGCAGAAATAGGTACTGTACCACACTTCATATAACGTATCAATGTATTACATAGCCCGTGTGTCCTGCATATTAGTACTTTGAAAACATACATGAATAATAATATCTCCATTCAATCATCAGTTGGTGCATATTATCAACAATATTTCCTTTCATCGTATAACTCATTAAATTGATCACATCATTGGTTGATATCCATGTACCACATCATATATATATTGCATTTATCAATGATGACAATTAAACATACACTACCTTTATGAACAAAGGAATATCATGATAACTATAACATAGTGACCTCATAAACATAATCATATGTTCATCACAATCAATGTATTAATAGTAACATCTTAGACATAGTAGCAACGTCTATCATAAATATGGTTTACTCAGTCAAACCGGGTCCAACATTTACTAAGAAAATAAAATGCAACATGTTGATATGTCTAGTTAGATATGGAGCACTACACATATGTTACTATCATGCACGATTATAAGAACATATTATTATGCAAATATATGTGGCTTACTACTAGAATTCATTAGTTTAAGGTAGTCTCACTTGGATCTTTACTTGATCCACTTGTCGATGTCATTTTACTATTTTACTTCTTTTATCATGTAATATATGCTCTTAAACTTTATCTAAAAAACATATCCTAGTAACTACTTATGACCTTCCTCAAGGATCCCTATTTGTAACATGCATCAAGGTTCATCATGCCTTACTAGACAATTATCCACAACAATTTATACAAAATTAAAAAAAAGTTCTATAGTCTTGTTTCCATTGTGATTCATAAGGAGACGTTAGTTCCCTTTTGTTGTTGTTGTTGTTGACTCGTTTATGAATTTCTAGCTTTATTGAATCTCTCTCCAATTTACATTACTTATGTTCTCATTAAAATTGTTAATTAGGATCCATATTGACATCGATACTTCTATAATAACTTGAATAACACTATGTTTTATTAATCAAATTCCATTCACCAATCAATTTCTTTTAAAGAGCACTCTTACCCTATGAATGGCACATTATACAAAGAGTAATTACAATTGCTACTTATTTCTTTGTAATTTTAATGATGGGACACACTTTTTATCCTATGTAATTTAATTTATAGTTTCTTGGCTTGTCATATCATTTTTCTATGATAATATCTAAATGTCATTTATACATTCACCTCTTTCTATGCTAATTCCTATTAGTAGGTTTGAAACACTTGAACCACTCCTCTCTTTTGTACTAGTTTTTTTATCACTAACACTCTTATGGTATTTATGTGTCATTAAAACATATTGTCTTCAACCTAATTTACTTATCACATAAATTTACGAGTTGATATCATCATCACTTCACACCTGTCACTTACAAATTACACAACTACCATTCTATTGCACCACTCCCTCTAATGCTCATCAAGATGTATCTTTAGCACCTTTAATGTTTTCATTAATCCATGTATATCAAGTTTACAATATAAATAATCTTTATAATAACGCAATCGCTTAGGCATCCCTATGTATGTTGACCTACTATCTCTAGATAGGTACTTCATACCACCATGTGATCACCACTCCTAACATAGGGTACCCTTACAAGCACACTAGGACACACAAAACTAATCAGGAGACGTTCCTAGTAACTCATAATTAACCAACATCCTCGTTAGAGTACATTGTATTTAATTATAATGTGGAATTAGTTATGCATACTCTTTCTATCCCCTTACTCAATAATTTTGTAACAACGCGTATAATCTTCCATAAATAATTTCATCATAAATTAACTTAGGTAGTGTGATTTTGCACCCAGGAGGTGATCTTTTTATAACCTAGTTGACTTCTCATAAATAAATTTACACTTAACAAAAATTTTAAGAAAACGTTAACACTATGAAACAAATATTTTGAAATTTAACACCCACAAATATATATATATATATACATCAATGTGTGATATTGTTAGTTATATACATCAAAGTCCCATGCACCCCTAGCTTTATTTGATTTGATAATGTTTTCTTGACCCTTTTTTTAAGTGGAGGATTGACTTTATGGAATGGTGTCTAACTTCCACTAATGAAAATAATTATAATATTGTCACAATAGCCTACTGTATACCAACTTTTAACAATAACTCCTGCATATCACTTCACTTTTCATCAAATCGGATAAAGATTTAGTGTCATGAATTAGATTATCATTGACCTAGTTCACATTTCCAAAATTACTAAATAAAAAAAAATTGATAAATCATTCGAGATTTAAGCATGGATATGGGACACCTCATTATCCTTATCCAAAGCTCAATTCGAAGTAGTTAATAAGCTATTGAATACTATGTTTTAAAGAGTAGTAAACTCATACAAATCAAATTGGCATATGATGTTGTTATTTATACTTTGGATGTATCAAGCCTTAAATTTTCTCTTTTTCAATTAAAATTTAAC
>LPNX010283481.1:23075-41380 GCA_001517045.1 Pseudotsuga menziesii | reverse complement strand
TATATATATATATATATATATATATATATATAAGTGACATATTTTTCAACCTATGTATGGTTTTGAAGGATGTTTCTGAAGTCACAAGGAATAAAATCTTTATTTTTTATTTTTTTTTGGTGCCTATCATTTTACGTCCTCGGCAATCTGGTGCCAAAGTATGCCGATCCTAATTGCTTCCTGCAGGTTGAGAATTTCAGAGATGCATCCAAGTCTCTTGCGGTCCTTTCAACTCTAAAACATTTATGTCCTCTTCCTAACTAGTTTCATCATACCCCCCCTTTTTTTTGATGTGGAGATGGACGCCATTTTCCCCACGAGATCCTGGTTTTCAAGAAAAGTAATACTTCCGTCGTCTGGATTGATACCTGACGGGTTGTCTAATTTCCAAGTTTGCTATAAAGTAGCACACACTTTGTTCTTGATTGATACTGAAATACAAATTAATCACTGCTTATTTTTCTCCCAATCGATTCTACTACGTACTGTTGGGGAAATCATAAACCTACAGTAGTTTAGAGCAACTCGAGTGCTCATAGAGAGGGGTAATTTATAAATTTTGTTCTTTTGAAAATAAAATAAAGAATATTATTACAAAAGTTTTTAGAATATAATTAAAAATTAAAACTGTAACGCTTCATCTCATAAATCCTAGAAATACTTTATTGTATTCTATATTAAATCTCACAATACTGAAAGAACAAATAAATTGAAGTTTCTTTTTCCAATTTCTTCTAGACCAGATTGACAAACCCTCTTAATATAGCAGCATACTTTTCTGTCAGTAACGAAAAATAACTTAAATCTCTGATTCTACGAGTAAAATTTAACATGAAATCACAAAGAACTGAAAAATGATTAAACCTCGGAATCTAAGTAAATATATAGTTAAAAGTGGACAAATCACACAGGCCAAACACCGTGAGTGAGCAATTGGCTGACAACCCTAGTGATTCAAAAGTAGTAAAATTGTTTCCACATAAACATACCCTTCCCTGGCTAGGCATCAGATTATTCTTAATAGCTAGTTATGCCGCTGGGGCTGCTGGTCGTGTATAACTGTCAGTCTGGAAATAATAATAATGCTGGAAATAAGCTATTTTGCTAAATCAAATTCAGAGTTCGAGAACCCAGCAGATAGATCATATTCTTCCAACACTGGAGAAACAAGGACAAAGGGCTCTATTTTAAAAGACTCTTAGCTCGCTCGCCTCCTTAAGGAACAGTGGTGAAAAGCACTCTTTCATTGTGCGCTGAGAAATTAATTTATCTCGAAACTATTTATCTTTTTCCAACAGAAGCAATTGAAAACACGATCTAATCAAAATAAAACAATTATCTGTAGAAGATGTCTTCCCTGCACATTATATCGTGTCATACGACAAGATTCTCTTCAATTTTATTTGCAGTTTATTTACCAATAGGCAATTTGTGCTCGAAGGAATCTACAGTTTAATTCATGTGCTAGCCAGGGCTTTAAAAGTTGGGGTTTAGGGTTGCTGCACACATTAGGGTATAGGGTTTTGGGTTGCAGCATACATTACTGTAGTCATGTTAAATCAACAAGTTACACTATTGCTATCAAAACAAAACAATGGCAGACAAAATTCGTTTCTTCACATCAACGCATAATTTGTTGAGTGTTTAAAGAAGAGAAAGGGGTCGATGAAAGAAGGATTAATTGTAGCATTATTCCTAAATATAATGAAACTCAACAAAAAGTCCTATATACATTGAGTCCGTCTCTACTTCTTAATTAATTGACCTAGTTGTTTTCGATCTGAACTCACAACCCTTGAAAAAGAAAGCTTTAATTGCAGAAAACTTTTAATGGAAGCATCTTACCTGATTTTTCCAAACGCAAAAGTTCTTCCTATGAATATATGACAAATCTACCGCGCAATTGCAGAATACGCATGTACAGCAGGCTATCAGATAAAATTGGACTAGCAGGCGGGAAAATATCTGTTGTAAATCGCTGCCAGCCAGCTAAGTTCTCCATTTTCAGCTCAGAGAATAGATAGCTGGATGACAAATACAATCCCATCCTCTTGGTTGATCCTCTAGTCTTATTTCTTCATAGAGGTTGAGGAATTGATTTCTTCATAGAGACTGATAAATAAATTGATCTCCGAAGTGGTGCCTCCATTGCATTGAATGCAATGCAACGAAAGATGTAATGGCAGACTCCGGTCGAAATATGTGTATGGAATTGCATTCCCAGGCTTATCGCCACTCCATAATAAATTTACAAGATTATAGAGCAGCAATGACTAACATACGATCAATAAAGATAGACATAATTCGGTAAATTGCATAACATTGTGTACAGGTCCCACCGATATTTGAACTCGAGTTACTAGAATTTTAACAGGTAGATGGAGAGAGAACATAGTGCCAAGCCAATCACTAATGGGTTCTGCTTGCATCGGTGAGGTGGTCACGGATACACGGTTCTTAGATAATGCATGTATGGCACACAGGGAACAAAGGAAAACCCATCCAGGAGACCTCCATCAATCCGTACTTTCCATTCGATGTAACATCAAATTGTAAGTAGGTAGACACCAGTCCAAGCCTTCGTAGATGAGGCCATCTGTAATATTAGCTTTATTTAAAATTATTAATCTGTCGAAAGAAGTGTTGTCTTTCTTTTCAATAAATAAGTAATATATAAAATTATTTAGCTGCTTGCTGACACATCCTGACTTCCACATTTTATGTTTTCTGAAAAGGACCTAAACGCTACGCCACCTGTATGCCTTTATGTACCTCCTCCCACACACACTCGGCGTATGTGCACCTGCATGCACCATAGATTTGCATGCCGCATAGATGGCATGAATAACCCTACCGAAGAGAACTCCACCAATTTTATAGATTTGCATGCCGCACAGATGGCATGAATAACCCTACTAAAGATAACTCCACCAATTTTATTCGAATAAATATTTATTCTTGCTCAATAATTTTAAGACACACGTACACATGCACGAATCTCACGCTGCATGAAGCTCACGTGCCATAGTCCAGTAGCCATAAGCTGAAAAGGATGAATGACCTTGTTAAAAAGACCATACTCCTTCCGTACGAGCGTGCCTATCTCTCTCTTTTTTTGTCATGGCGATATGGAGGAGCTCTACCTTTCCCCCGAGTTCTTATTTGCAGACATGAATACTGCCGGAGATGCTGTGCTTCGTCCGAACCACTGCAACTGATGCAGACTATGCTACTATTTTGGGTGTTATTGGTCATGAGTATTTCCACAATTGGACTAGCAATAGGGTAACATGCCGTGATTGGTTTCAATTAAGTTTAAAGGAAGGTCTTACAATTTTTAGAGATCAGGAATTCTCATCTAACATGGGTAGTCGGGCTGTTAAGTGAATTGCAGATGTTGTGAAGCTACGCAATTATCAATTTTCTCAAGTAAAAGAAATTTTTTATTGTTTTCCCTGGTCTATTTTCCTATTTTTTTGGTTGGGTGGGAGTTCAAAGTAGAACCATTGATCATTTATGGAACACGATTGAGTTGGAGTAGAGCCCTACTGTACAAGTAATTTTAATTCATTTGTAGAACATGATTGTTTGGGAGTGAAGTCCTTACCTTTCAGAGCTTTTATTCTATAAATTTATTTATTTATTTATTGAAGCATTTGCAGACAAAGAACATATATTTGCAATATTGGGAGGAGGTTACGTGTTCAAATCCACGAACCCTTCTCCCCCTTATTAGCAACGTGTTCAACCAGCATGCCAAGAGCGTTTTTTTTAATTTTTATTTTTAAATCTGTTGGGGTATGCTTGCGCAGGTTTGAATCCTGTTGTTGATGCGTTTTTACTCTTCTGATGTGCCAAGGTATTTACTAAAATAATTTCTATGACTCAGATATTTTGCACAACCAAATTTATAATTGCAGACATGGCTTTCTATGTCCAGCTTCAAAAATCGGTCATGAATGAGAGGGAAATTTGCAGATCCAAAGTAGGCGGCCGGTTCAATTCAAACACACACAATCAGGAAAAGTGTTTTTCTTGAAGAAGAGAAGTAATATGCCATTTGGAACTGCATCCCATAGGTATGTACATGATATTTTAAAAGGATCAGTGTATCCCATACGGGTTTTCCACGGCTTTTCCAAGCTCTACAACTATACGCTATATATATATATATATATATATATATATATATTTGTTTAATGCCCAATTTTCAAAGAAACAACACTACCCATATGGGTTTTCGACAGGTTCAAGAGCTTTGCAACCATTTTCTACAATTTTTTATTTTTATTTTTTTAGATTGTGATGTCCCAACCCTCATAGCAGCTCTGGGATATCATTAACGTGAGACATACTTTAACAACTACTGCGCTATGGTTTTGGGTATGGGAAAAATCAGAAATAACTCTATGGCATATTCTTCCCTATCTCCTAGAACCTGAAAAAAATGATAAGGCTGTATCATAATTCATTCTTTATTGCTGCGATTCTTGTTTGAAACAATCCTATACATTCTTATTAATCTTTATTATTATAGAGTCCTTATTAAATCTTATCAATCTTTTTTTTTTTAACCTGGGTGCTTGGATAGTTCCAACGCTCCCTAAATTGAATGTTTGTCTTTTCCTTGTATTGAATTGGGGTACTGAAGAGTACAGTAGCAGCGACCACTAGTGGCTTCCCAAAACCTTACTGTGTGATCATAACCTGTCGTTGCAAGGATAACTGACGGTTGTGGCATCTCTTTTTCCCTGGTAGTGTAAATGTGGCAGGCGATGAAGCTCAGACAAATTGAAGATATGGAAGAGAATGGAAAATCTATGGAGCTTCCTTCACGTTTCTCCCACATTGGTGATCCTGCTTAACCCAGCCACCACTTCCAAAGATTTTGAATGCGCATAATAAGGTTTTTAATTTAATTAATTAGGCCTCTCTAAAATGGAAATCCCAGTGCACAGTCATCAAAGTTCTAACTTTATAGTTTGAACTCTTCAATATTGGTCGAAAAACATAAAGCTTATGCCGAATCCGAGTTAATTCTCCTTCGAAGACGAGAAAATCCCAAAGATCCACAAAATTTTGATTGCTCAGCTCATTTCAAAAGCGGGATTGTATGGAGCCCATGACAGGCTTGCCAGTTTGGTTGTAAAGCTTGACATAAAATTGTGAAGAATGTTTAAAACACTATATTTCAAGTTTTAACAATATTATTTGCCGCAGATGAGACTGGTAAACTTTTCTATGTGACTGCAGTACGCTAGGGAACAAACTAGTGCTCTGCCGGTTGCTACTACTGCGATGCCTTCTTCTTTCTCCTTTGGCTCTGTTGTGAGTACTTTCTTTCATTCATGTTATATTTACTTATGTAAAATTGAACATTGCTTACACTTTTAGTTTCCCTTTTTACTGATGCATGTATTTACCTTCTCTCTCGTAAGTGCTCATTTATGAGCATAGAAGGTGCAGTGGTTCCCGGGGACTTATATTGAATATGCTACTAGAGGTCGGCTCATCGTATTAGTTATGATTTCTCCCATTTATTTTATGGCATCATTCTTAGACTAGTATCCTGCTGGGATTTGTCAAGGCATGAGAATCTCCCATACTAAGGAGTTTTTGTTATAATTACAAGCAAGTGTAGAATACGTGTGATGCATTTCTAATGAAGATAGCATTCGCTTTGGTAGGAAGATCGGAGATTTGAATGGGGAACCAAGTCTCTAACGAACTTGCAGAGTAATGCACTTTTACAGTGTGTAAAATTTTAGTTTTGATTTATCTTCCCTATAATGTTTAAATTTTTGTTTTTTTTTTCTTTTTATCTGCTAGAGGGCCCCTTTAGGTTCCAATTTTAAAACCTGGCTCTGATACCATTCTGTAGTGCTCTTCCTAACCGGTAGAGCACTCGGTCCATTTCTCTGTGATGTTCTCTATCAAGACATTTTAAATCATATTACAGGTTTATATCTATGTCTGCACTATTAGTTTTATAAACATATGAATGTACAGTCATGAATTGTAAACATATTATAGTAGAAATAGGAGCTGTACAGGTTTGATAAACTTCATGATTTTTTTTTTTGTAGATTAGACAATAATACTATGCAGAAATTTAATATATAATTATCTGGAATTGAAATACCTGGGACCAGCGGTTGTAGTAGATCCAAGAGTTTGCTAAAGACCTTGTAGGCTCCTTCCTCTCCGAGCTTTCCATCCAACCACCCAAGCCTTGATTAACAAAATGATGTGCCACCCTGCCGACCAGCTCTCATCATGTGCTGGCCCTAGGAAACCCACAGGTTTCCTAGCCCCCGAGCCCATAGACCAATAATACCGAGAGCAGCTTCCTCTCTGTTCTTTATCTTCTCAGTCATTTACAGATATTCTCCTCCTTGAGTTATCCCCCTCCTCAAGTTTATCCTCCGTCATTTTTCATTGATGTAGAGTCTAATTTCCCCAAAGAAAACTCCTCCTTCTCCTTCACCTTCTCCCAAAACAATTCCTTCCTCCCCCTTATACCTCCTTCCCTCCCTTTCTTCCACCACCTTCCTTATCCCACCGCCTTCCTTCTTCCACCGCCTCTTCCATAAATTAACTTATTTTATTCTATCTTGGGCAGTGCAATTCAGATTTGTTTGACATGTGTTATGTATTAATGATTTTTTTTGAATTGTACATGTTACAAAAACCTAACCAAATGTCATAGAATACCCAATATTATTTATTTAATTATTTTACACAAACTGTAAAATGGTAAAATAATTAGTATAGTTCAATATTGCTTATTTAATGTTTTTACGCAAACGGTAAAATGGTAAAATAGTTAGTATATGTTTAATTTAATCAAAGTACTTTAATAATAAACATTAATAAATGTTAATATGGGGCATTACAATTTTCATGGTCCTGTAGGACATTTTCTGTATCTGATAACAAGGAAGCCAATTTATTTTCAAAAATGACAACTAACTATGATATATGCCTTTTCACTTCATACTTTACATTGTCATCTACTACAAGGAGAGGTGCACCATTATTTTCAACAAGCATATACTCTACTTGCTTTTGTGTAGATGCTTTGATTTCAATTGGAGAAGCTGGAGAATCATACCATTTTTTGTCAACTGAAATTGCAACATGTATTGCAGAGAGAAACACATCTCTTAGAGTATCTGGGTCAACTGGTTGGATTCTAGCGAGGATGGAAATGACTTATGAACCTAGGTTTAGAAGGGTTCTTATAATCTCTTCCTCTTTATGTTATTCCCAACGAACTGCCTCTAAATATTGAACACACTTTCACATTATTTGATCACTACCAAGTCTGAAAAAATGCTAAGAGACATTTTTACATTCTGCCACAAATCTGTAGCCAAATTATTGTCCAGATAAAGAAAACCTTAAAATGTTCACACAATGATCATAGTCAGATTCATAGCAGTAAAATTCATTACAATTTCAAGAATCCAGAAATTGGCATATGGGCTAGTCATCTAAAGACGCTCCACAAAATACTTTATTTGTTTTTCTAAAATTTTCTGAATGGCAGTAAAACCATTCATCTCTGCCATCGACTCCAGCTTTGTCAGGGCACTCTAATCCACCATTTCAAAGTAACATGTGCCTAGATGAATATTGATAAGTTTTAGATCGTTCCAATTAGTGAAAAATATTAAATAATTAATAAACTATTGGTGAAAGAGGAAACGAGTTGTTCTAGAAAGTTGGGAAGCTAAAATGAAAATAATTATGGAGGTTCTTAAGAAGTAAATTGCTCCATTAATGGTCTAAATCCTTATCCCTTAGAAAGCGTTATACCTCTTGACTATAAATCCAACCAAGTAGGGATGGATTAAATAGATTACTTGTTAAATTTTCATATGCTTAGCTAATACATTAGTATTTCATTTCATTTTTATAACAAAAGCATATAAATAGGATCACTGAAAGAAACAGTATCATAAGAACAACACAGATTTATCCTGGGAAAACCCTAAAGGGAAAAGCACAGCAAAATATTCCTCAATATAGATGCCCCAAAAAGATAAAAGGTAAAACCAACAAGGAGATCAAAGCCTGATCCTCCTCCTTCTCCAGCTACTCTTCTCTTCTCCACTAATGCGCTACACAAGTGAGAATGTGTGCTCCAAATGAGGAGCGCTACACCTCTATTTATATTCATCTATTCACTTAAGTTAACTCATATGACATGTAGGCTCGAGTCAAATCATGTAGGCTCGAGTTACACATGTAGGCTCAAGTAACCACACTAGGGTGCTAATGACTCACCTTTACAATTAGAGGAGACTACCTCATGAATCTTATTATTTCTTCCAATTAGAAGCATCGGGGTACAAAGTAATACAAGTGATTCTCCCGGTAGGACCATCGGGGACCACAAAAAGATACATATAGAATATTCTTTGAAGTTACAATATTTCAAAACTCCCCCTTAACGAGAAGGGTATTCTACAACAACATCAACAACAACAATAATAGGAGAGAGATTGAGGACATCATCAATATCATCAGGGTAACACATCTATAAATCATTGGAAGCTTTTCAACATCATGTAGTCTTCATCTTCAATCTTCAGTCTTTAGTATCATCAACACTTTTGACTGCTTCAATCAGCAACATCTTCAGCATCTTGGCCTTTCAATCAGCAGCAACATCTTCAACACTTTGTCCTTTCGATTAGAAACATATTCAACACTTTGACCTTTCGATCAGCAGCAACATCTTTAGCATTTTGACCTTTCGATCAGCAACAACATCTTCAACACTTTGACCTTTCGATCAGCAATATCTTCAGCACTTTAACCTTTCGATCAGCAACATCAACATCAACACTTCGACTTTTTGATCTGAAACATCATCATCAAAATATCATCATACTCTGATCTTTCGATCAAAGCCATCATCATCAAAACATCGTCATACTCTAATCAGAAACATCATCATCAAAATATCATCATACTCTAATCTTTTGATCAGAACCATCATCATCAAAACATCATCATACTCTGATCTTTCGATCAGAAACAACATCATCAAAACATCATCATACTTTGATCTTTTGATTAGAAACACCATTATCAAAACATCATCATACTCTGATCTTTCGATCAGAAACATCATCATCAAAGCATCATCATACTCTGATATTTCGATCAGTATGTCATCATCATCATCATCATACTTCTGATCTTTTGATCAGTACATCATCATCATCATACTCTGATCTTTCAATCAGTATGGAATCATCATCATCATCATACTTCTAATATTTTGATCAGTACGTCATCATCATCATATTTTGATATCATCATCATCACATTCTGATCTTTCGATCAGGAACCATCATCATCATCAGCAAATTCTAATCTTTCAATCAGGAAACATCATCATCATCATCATACTCTTATCTTTCAATTAGACAACATCATCATCATCAGCAACTTCTGATCTTTCGATCAGAAAACATCATCATCATCATACTCTGATCTTTCGATCAGAAAACATCATCATCAGCAGCAACTTCTGATCTTTCGATCAGAAAACATCATCATCATCATACTTTGATCTTTCGATCAAAAAACATCATCATCATCAGCAACAGCCTTTAAGCCACAATACAAAGACATAGAAGTCTTTGGATCTCTTTTGGACTTAAAGTCCAGGGATGATGCAATCCTACCATGTTCTTGACAATCGAGGTCACCGGATCTATTCTGAACCGAGGTTCATGGATGATACAATCCTACCACCATATCGATGACCAAAGTCACCAAATCCATTATGAACCAAAGTTCATGGATGATACAATCCTACCACCTTCTCGATCACTGAAGTTCGCCGGATCCATTCTGAACCGAGGTTCATGGATGATGCAATCCTACCACCTTCTCAATGACCGAAGTTCACCAGATCCATGTTGAACTAAGGTTCACGGATGATGCAATCCTACCACCTTCTCGATGACCAAAGTTCACCGGATCCATTCTAAACCGAGGTTCATGGATGATGCAATCCTACCACCTTCTTGATGACCGAATTTCACTGGATCCATTCTAAACCGAAGTTAATTGGATTCATTCTAAACCAAAGTTCACGGATGATACAATCCTACCACATGGTCAATGACCAAAGTTCACCGGATCCATTCTGATCCAAAGTTCACTGATGATAGAATCCTACCACATTCTCGATGACCGAAGTTCGTCGGATCCATTCTGAACCAAGGTTCATAGATGATACAATCCTACCACATTCTCGATGACCAAAGTTCACCGGATCCATTCTAGACATATGTCCTGGGATGATACAATCCCTCTTCGTTCTCGAGGACCGAGGTCACTAGATCACTTTAGGGAAAGTTCCCAGGGATGATACAATCCCACCACATTCTCGAGGAACGAAGTCACCGGATCTATTATGAACATATGTCCCGGGATGATACAATCCCTCTTCATTCTCGAGGACCGAGGTCAATGGATTACTTTAGGGCAAGTGCCCAGGGATGATACAATCCCACTACAACATCCCTACTCCCCCTTTCGAGGAAGGTCTATTCAAACCACACCAAGCTTGTCTCGAAAGTGTTCAAACTTTACTCGGGATAGAGGTTTCATCAACACATCAGCTACCTATTCATCAATACTCACATACTGGAGCTTTATGAATCCTTTATGCATCATATCTTGAATGTGGAAATACCTGATTTCTATGTGTTTTGATCTGTCGTGGAACACAGGGTTCTCTATCATCTTTATACAACTTTGGTTGTCACATAGAATCACGGTAGTGTCCAACTCTAGGTTGAATAATCCTGACAACATCTTCCTAAGCCATATGGCTTCACAACTAGCAGAGCAAGCTGCTATATATTCTGCTTCGGCAGTGCTTATAGCAACACTGGATTGCTTTCTGCTAAACCATGAAAGCATAGCAGATCTTAGACTATAACATCCACCTGATGTACTTTTTCTATCTGAGATAATTCTGGCCCAATATGCATCTATATATCCATACAATCAGTACTCATGGCTATTATCATAGTATAGACCAAAGTCTATAGTCCCTTTCAAATATCTCATCACATGATTTGCAGCTACCAAGTGAATTCATCTAGGTTGTACTAGATATTGACTTAAGGTGTTTACGACAAAACAAATGTCTGGTCTAGTATTTGTTAAGTACATCAATGACCAAATAATTTGTCTGTAAAGAGTCACATCCACTAACTCTAATGAGTCATCAGCTAACAGCTTCAGTTTGGATTCCATGGGTGTGTTCATGGCTTTTCATTCCAACATATTGAATCTCTTCAATATCTCTACAGCATACTTTCCCTGGTTGAGAAAGATTCCTTCTGAACTTTCCCATACTTCCAGACCTAGGAAATAATGCATTAACCCAAGGTCTTTCATTTCAAATTCTTCTGCTAGTTTTTTCTTGCTTTCCATAACATGTTTCTCATTCCTTGTAAAGAATAGGTCATCCACATATAATAGTAGGATGACAGGTTTATCTTCTACAACTTTGAGATAAAGGTTAGGATCAGCTTTACTATTGGTAAAGCCCATGCTTGATAGGAATCTAGCTATCCTCTCATACCAAGATCAAGGGGCTTGTTTAAGACCATATAAGGCCTTCTTTAACTTGCATATGTGAGTATGTCTATATTCAACTTCAAATCCTTGTGGATGTTCTATGTATACTTCTTCTTCAATCACACCATTCAGAAAAGTTGTTTTAACATCCATCTAGTGTAAGTTCCACTTCATCATGGATGCAAGTTCCATGATAGCTCTAATCTAAGTATACCGTGCTACTGGGGAAAATGTCTCTTCATAATCAATTCCCTCTTTCTGAGAGAAACCTCTGGCCACAAATCTTGCTTTATACTTCTTGATACTTCCATCAGCTGCATGCTTTATTTTAAATATCCATTTGGAGGATACTACACTCTTTCCTTCTGGTTTGGGAACTATATCCCACACATCATTCTTCATTATTGACTGGTATTCTTCAGTCATTGCTTCTTTCCATTCTTTCTTTTGTACCGCTTCTTCGTAGTTTGTAGGTTCTTGATCTACAAGGTCACACATCAAGACTACATAGTTGGAGAAAGTTTTAGGTTTCTTTCTTTCCTTTGTGGATCCTTCAGGTGCTCCATATCTTTCTTCCTCTCATATAATTTCTCTTGTCCAAGCAGGCTATCTCTTTCTTGATATCTCCATCATAGGAGGTTCTTGAGGTTCTGCCATGTCACGTTCTTCAGGAGCTTCATCTTCAGGGAGACATGCAGTTTCTTTATTTCTGGGAGATGTCTCTTCTTCATATACTTATTCATGTTGGAACTTCCTGGATCTCTTGAGGGATACCTCTTCATCGAATGTCACATCTCGACTGATTTCTATGTGATGAAATCTAGGAATGTAAATTTTGAATGCTTTGGATACTTCGCAATATCCAACAAATATCCCCTTCTTTCCAGAAGGGTCCAACTTGGTTCTTTTCTCTTTTGGTTTATGAATATATACTAGACAACTAAATATCTTGAGATGACTTACCTCAGGCTTCTTTCCCATGAACATCTCTTCTGGATTCTTGAACCCCAAGAGCACTGTGAGATATTCTATTATATACATACACATCAGTTCTTGTTGCTTCTGCCCATAGATGCATTGGAAGATCTTGATCATATATCATTGTCTTCACAGCCTCCATGATGGTTCTGTTCTTCCTTTCCGCAACCCCATTCTGTTGAGGATTGTAGGGAGTGGTTAGCTCCCTCTTTATTTTGGCATCTTTGCAAAAATCCCCAAACTCTTTTGAGGTATATTCTCCTCCATTGTCTGAATGGAGTGTCTTTATCTTCTTGTCTGAAATATTGTCTATCAAGGCTTTGAACTCCTTGAATTTCTCGAACACTTCACTCTTTGCTTTCAAGAAGTATATCCAAGTATTTCTTGAAAAATCATCAATAAATGTGATATAATATTCAAAGCCACTTAGGGATGTAGAAGACATTGGACCACATACATCTGAATGAATCAATTCCAACGTACCTTTTGTCTTTGTTTCACTTTTCGGAAATGGGTTCTTGATGTTCTTTCCCTTTGCACATCCTTTGCAAATGCCTTCATGCTTGATCTTCATGTCTGGTAATCTTGTTACTACCTTGTTTACATGAGGTAGAGCTTTGTCATTAATGTGGGAAAGCCTTCTATGCCATAGTTCACTAGGGTCTATGGACTCATGCACAAGGGCTATTTCTGAGTGCCCTTTTAGTTTATACAAGCCTCCTTCTTCTTCACCAATAATGATTGCATCTTAAATATTCTTTCCTTTGGGCCACATGAGTACTTGGCCATCTATGAAAGAAACTCTTAAACCTTTCTTATCTAAGGCTGATATAGAAAGTAAATTATTCTTTAGACCAGGTACATATAATACATCCTTCATCTTTAGGGGATTACCTAAATCAAGTTTGTAGCTTGCTTCACCAACTCCTTTGATCAGATATTGATAGTCATCTCCTAGGGATACTTTCTGAGGAGAGCTCTTTTCTTCAAGTTTGGACAGAGTTTTATTTTGTCCCGTCATGTGCTTTGAAGCACCACTATCAATAAGCCAGGTGTCTTCTCTAGGAGTTACAGATCCAGAGAGTGCAGAGAATAGCACATATTCTTCTGCATCTTCTTCTCTTGCTTGTTTTCTTGGAGGTCTTTCTTCATCTTCTTCTTCTTCTTCTTCTTCATCTTCTACTAGATGAGCATGATATCTTTTGTTGTTGTTGATCCTCTTCCTATATTATTGCTTCTTTATAGGACAATTTCGGGCAAGGTGTCCTATCTTATTACAATGAAAACATTCAAAATCAGAATAGTCTCTAATGGGAGGACTTTCTCTTACCTTTTGGATTCTTCTAGGAGGATGAGACTCCTTAAAAAGATTCTAGTTGCTCTTTGATCTGAGAAACCCTTGAGAATTAGTCTTTGATGGATTCTCCATGAATCATCTTGGTGCTCTTCATTTGAGCTCTTAGATTCATTTTTATGTTAATGTTTCTTCCCTCAAACATTCTAGATAGGGAATCAAACATTTCTTTTGGAGTCTTCTTGGATGACACTTGAATCAAGTGATCCTTGATGGAGTCAGCAATAATCCTTTGTTCCCTAATCATATCCTTTCTGTGCTTCTCCTTGGATTCAGCTTCTTCTTTGACATACTTATCAAGATCATTCTCTTAGAGAATAATACCAATCCTATATTTCCATGCTCAAAAATTCTCTATGCCTTCTAGCTTGTCCTCAAGCTTAGTGCTTGGGGTCATTTTGTTGGAAAATCACAAAAAAATGAATTTTTCCAGAATGAGAAACTGACCTTACCAGGATATGCGCTTGAATGAGATGAGATGACTGGTGTGCTTGGATTCTGAAGACTTCAACTCTTCACCTTTCAATTCAGACTTGCAAGATTCAGCTTCTGCAACTTTTTGGTTCAGCAGTTTTCTGGTGCAGCTGTCAAACTAGGGTTTGACTTTCCTGGAGACTCACAAATCCAAAAAACTTGATTCCAGGCTCAAAATATGAACTCTGGGAGGGCGCAACTTTCTATGCAAGTAGTTTTCCAAGACTAAATTTTTTTCCTGAAAACCCTAATTTCTTCCGGGGACAGAGAAAGAGCTGTTTCACCTTGTGAAAGTTGTCCTGTTCAGGTTAGCTCTGATACCATGTTAAATTTTCATATGCTTAGCTAATACATTAGTATTTCATTTCATTTTTATAACAAAATCATATAAACAATATCACTGAAAGAAACAGTATCACAAGAACAACACAGATTTATTTTGGGAAAACCCTAAAGGAAAAAAACGAGCAAAAGCTTCCTCAATATAGATGCCCCAAAAAGATAAAAGGTAAAACCAACAAGGAGATCAAATCCTGATCCTCCTCCTTCTCCAGCTACTCTTCTCTTCTTTACTAATGCGCTACACAAGTGAGAATGTGTGCTCCAAATGAGGAGTGCTACACCTCTATTTATATTCATCAGTTCAATTAAGTTAACTCATATGACATGCAGGCTCTAGTTAAATCATGTGGGATCGAGTTACACATGTAGGCTCAAGTAACCACACTGGGGTGCTAATGACCCACCTTTACAATTAAAGGGGATTACCTCATGACTCTTATTAGTTCTTCCGATTAGAAGCATCGGGG
This sequence comes from Pseudotsuga menziesii, assembly GCA_001517045.1. Taxonomy (NCBI): domain Eukaryota; kingdom Viridiplantae; phylum Streptophyta; class Pinopsida; order Pinales; family Pinaceae; genus Pseudotsuga; species Pseudotsuga menziesii. Next base: position 26,146 of record LPNX010283481.1, on the reverse strand, counting down.
TACAAAGTAATACAAGTGGTTTTCCCGGTAGGACCATCGGGGACCACAAAAAGATACATATAGAATATTCTTTGAAGTTACAATATTTCAAGACTACTACACCGTTACTTTTACAATTACCGAGCTATATCTCGGCAGTGAACACCAACCAAAGCAAAGGTTAAGACTAGTTTTACCTTACATAAAATAGACACATTTAAAATTGTATAGGTAACCGAGCCATCATAACTGATCCAACCCATAACCACTGCTTCTAAGTTCTTTCTTTATTACTTTTGCTTAATGTGATCAATGATATTATATAACATGTTCTGATTCCCGTGTTCAATATGCCAGTAAAGGTAGTAGTGGTTGCGGTTGATCCCATTTCAGTAGTTAGAAAGTTGCTAGTTATGGGTTGAGTAGTAGATTCATTCTCCACTGCATAACATGCAAGATGAAATATCACAGGCCAAATGAATTTATTTCTCTCCCAACTCACAAGGGCATCAATCTTTCTATCACATATTCCTCATGCTTCAAAATCATGTCACCAAAGGGTTGTATGAAGTCGGCATAGACAACGAGGATGGTTCTCGTTGAATTCAAACAACCATGAAGTAAAACGTAGATAAGAGGAAAGATAATAGTAGGCATAAGTATCAGCAAATTTAGAACACTGGTAATATTCAAAGTAGAATCCTCTGACAACTGGAGTTTCTCTTGCAATCTAGATTTTACGGAAGGAAACCTTGGTTCCCATGTAATTTTTGTTGCAGGTAATAGGTTGACAAGATTTTCAGCTAGTATCCGGGCTGCCTTGTCATAGGTTCTCCAAACGTTGGTCATCGTCCACTCCTCTAAAACACTTCTAGTTCCAAACGCAAGACCTTAAAATATGGTAGAACCAATGTCACTTATCATAGATCCACCACCACTAGGTTGAACGAGTGTAGGAGGAGGAGCATGAAAGATTGGAATGACAAATATCATACATGCAACTGAATTTACTCTGTAAGGATCAAGATCAAAGGCTCTTATCCAATGCTCAATTTTGATCTACCATGCATTAGGATGTAATGGACTCTGTTATGGGATCAACAAAAATGATGAACTTTCTTCTAGTTATGATATGTAACTTGCACCATTAGAATCATTACAGATAAAATATGCTCTTTACTATATAGTATGCTCATCCAAAATAAACCCATAGATGACCGACTAGGCACAGAGCCTTGATCCCACCTAATGTTGGTCTTATCAATGAAACCTCCACCCCTGCAACTACTGACACTCGGTCAACCCCAAAATATAATGTTAGTGTTTAAACAAATCCAAGCACCTATAGGAATAGGACTCTATAGGGGGTGTGAAGAAGGTGCTGCACAAGGAGTTGGCCTTCCTAAAATCTATCTCAGGTAATGTTGTGGCCAACAATCGCCAAAATAAACCACGTATCAATTGAGATAGATTGATGAGGGTTTTTTTCTCTCTTCGGTTACCATATACCCTCGATGTAATCATAAATCCATGCGTTCTATCCTCACTAGCCACACGTTGTTCTAGCCTGATGGTCTAGCATCACAGGGTGGGCTTAGCTAGTAAGCAAGAAATCCATGTCACGTTAATTTTGCAAGAGGAAAGATATGGTCTCAATAGAGATAAGGTTGGTTTCCTATAGAATGAGCAATGATAGAGCCAACCACTCACACTGACAATCAAACTCTCCTCTTAATAGGAATTCAAATTAGTCAACATAACATCAATTCTAAGCCAACACGTCATTCTATTTTCCAGATGGTTGAATACTTCCAGCATGCATTCTAATGTGTAGATATCTCTATATAATCTACATGAAAACTAGAAACAATTTCTCCAATAAATGAAGATCATCCTTAAATCTGGAAGAGATGAATTGTCAAGAAGATCACTGCAAATCAAATTGATATGCAATCAAATTATGGATGGGATTTAGTCTCACAACCTTTGGCAAGAAAATATCATCGTTTAATTGAATGAAAAATTCTTAGGAGTGGATCCCATATCAAAGATACGAGAACATAAAGATCGATTACAGTAATTGTGTTTGAATGGTAGTGCATGTAAATTATGTAGGTTTCACTCATCTCTTGTTCGTCCCAAAGCAAATGATTGTTGAGTCCACCAAGGTGTATTACCCAATTGATCACAGTTAAAGGGAACTCAGATTGATTATGGGAATCTCAAGAGCAGATACGAGAAGATAAATCATACTAATCCACAATATCATTTATCTCTTATGTTACTGACAAGTGGTTATTGTTGGGAGCTAGATGGTAGACGAGCTTGCTTTAAGGATGAATATGATTGTCCACTCATGTTAGATCGTCTCTTCTTTCTTATCAATGCTTTCGGATGACCCCAAACTGATTAATGAAGAAAAATCAGAGGAGGGATGGAGTCTATACTTTCACATTCAATTTCATCTATCATGGGTAGGGATTAAATTCATTTTATCTATCAAGTCATCCCATGAGATCGCAAGCTCTTTCACCAAATATTTTTTCCATGTGTAATTTATTTTATTGTTTGTTGCTGGTTTGTAAGAAGGTTTTATTCCAGGTTAAAGGACAAAGGATAGCGCTAGCATTGGTGCTACTCGAACCAAAGATGATTGGGTGAGACATAAGCTTATTGTAGTAGAAATTAGAGATCAACTGAAAAACAAAGGCCTCACGTAGATCAACAATGCAAGCATGACACAGTTTAAACGTGAAATTCTTTTAGTGAATATGTTATTTATGCATTTTTGTTATATATATGTGTGTGTGTGTGTGTAATTTTTTTTATAAATAAAATTAGAAAATTTAAGACAAGTTTTTTTAACAAATGGAGATCCGAAAAAAAAAATCATTCCTAAAATTTTTTATAGACATCTTACTTTCTGATCTTTCAGATCGCACTAAGCACGAGAAGAGAGCATACTTATTCAAAACTATATATAAACATGTTTTATTCCTTTAACCTGTCTACTCTATGTTAATTGAGAATTTAAAAATTATTTAGACAAAGTGAAATTTCTAATGTAACCATCTACGTAACAAAAATAAAAA
>LPNX010283481.1:3081-22999 GCA_001517045.1 Pseudotsuga menziesii | reverse complement strand
CATTCAATTTTGTAGATTGAAATCTAGAATATAAAAGAATGTACACAATTAAGTGTTGTAGAAAATGTAATTTAACAAAATAAAAACAAAAATAAAACTGAGCTAACGTCATACTCGCTTGAAACCATTTTTCGATAAGGCTTTCATTTATGTGATTTTTGTCTTGATTTAGCTCACCCGAAACCTTTTCTTTGTCCTCCTCTATCTCTTGTTTGAATAGTTTTTCCTCATTTGATATACATGATTCTTCTTTCACTTCAGGAGGAGGGGTTAAGCTCTTAGCTGTTGTCAATATTTCCTCTTCCCGAGAAGAGGAGATCCCAACTTTTTCTAGGATATGAGTGAGTTGTTCCACACTTGCATGTATCATTAAAGTCATCTAGTTGGTATTCATGTACTTACATATAAATCAAATAAAAAACATCAAAACAAATTGAAATATAAACCTAAAAATATACGAATAAAACTAATGGAAAACCAAAATCACTCTTTGCAGAAATGAAAATAACACACTTTAGAAACTAACTTAGAAATCATAAGAAATCAAAACTAGTGCATAATGAAAGCAAGCCAAACTTACATTAAAAATGTAAATGCAAAATAATAATAGATAAAGGAACACTTGCATCAAAACAAATTTGCAAAAAAAAAAAATCTATCTTGCAGGAAAAGTAAACAATTTGCAAAAAAATTATCCTCTTACATGAAAATTAAATCACTCTTGCGAATAAGAAACATATTTACATGCAAAGGGAACAATAAGTATTTTGGGTGACCCACCAAAGTGGATGTTTCAGGCTGTTAAACTACAGAAATTTTGTAGTGAAGTCGCCCTTGCGTCTTATTGTTCCCCCCCCCCCCCCCCCCTTGTTGTGTAATATAAAAGCAATCTTTCTACCTACCTAAACTCAGATCCCCTTTTAGCATCTCTGAGGCAACGATGCCAAAATTTTGGTCAAATATATTAAATGATTAATAACATACCCAATGATTTAAATTGTCAACCCAAGGAGAGCGTAAACTTATGAGGTACATGCAAAATATATCCAGGGTCAGAGTAACACTAACTTAATCTAATATTTCATGCAATTGAAATTGAAAATACGTGCAAATAATCTAAGAAAACACGTGTGACTGAAATCTAAGAAAACATGTGACTAATCTAAGAAAACACATGCGACTGAAATTGAACTTAGTTTACGAAAGCAGGAAATGGCATGAAAAGAAATCTAATCTAGGAAAGCATGAAATTGTGTAACATAAATTTAACTAAGAAAGCATAAAATAGCATTAAATAAACTAATATAAAACAATCAACATTCGACATGTGAAGTCACATAAAATAAACATTGCTAACTCATAATAAATCAAAATCAATATGGAGAAATCAAATATTTATTCTAAAACATCAAATCCATTACAAAAGGATCAAATCCATGACTAACTCTCATAAAGATAAACTATTTCTCTATCTCTAGAGAGGTCTCCACTGCTCTCAAATGAAGAGAGAGCACTCTTATTTATACATGAGTTGCTTTGAAAAGAGGGTAAATGTAGATCCACTTTTCTCTTATCCTAATTTCCATAATTAAAAAATATTTATCTGTCAAATCCTCTCAGAGATCCTTAATATCTTTGAAAATAAATTCTAACCATATCTTCATATTTTTCCTTCTTTGAATATGCTTGACTAATTATCTTCAAATCTCCTCCAAATATCCACATGTTGGAGAAAATATTTGAGAGGCTTAAATAATTCTTTTGTTGAAAACTTCACATATTACTACACTTTACAAAACTCATCCAATTTTGAGATATAAATGAAAATATGACAATTTTCTAATATTTAATCACAGATGAAGAGAGAGCACTCTTCTTTACTCTCTTATTGAAAAGAGGGTAAATGTTGATCCACTTTTTTGTCAACCTAATTTCCATAGTTACAAAATATTTATTCCTTCAAATCCTCACAAATCCTCTCACAAATCCTTAATATCTTTGAAAATAAATTTCATCCATATCTTCATATTTTTCCTACTTTAAATATGCTTGAATAATTATCTTCAAATCTCCTCCAAATCTCTACATGTTGGAGAAAATATTTAAGAGGCTTAAATAATTCTTTTGTTGAAAACTTCACATATTGAACTACACTTTACAAAACTCATCCAATTTTGAGATATAAATGAAAATATGACAATTTTATAATATTTAATCACAATTCTCTCAAAATACATAAAATAAATGATAAAAGTGTGATATTTTGAAAGCCAAACAAAACTGGGGCATTCTGTCACTTTATATACATTACTTGAATAGCAAGTTGGATGGCTTGCTAACACTACTACCAAATGGAACATTGGTATTGGTATTAGTGCAATTCGTCATTTAATCCCATTGCTGGTCTTTGATGTTATTGAGTTGCAATGATTTTAGTATGTAAATCTTATATTAACATTATTTATGTATCTAATCCCATTATTGGTCTTTGATGTTATTGAGTTGCATAGATTGCTAAGTGTTACTTATGATGTTGTATGATATATTAATAAATGAGGCAACATAAAATGTGATTTTTGATAAAGACATTTGTTGCTATCTATTTATCATTATTCATTAGTTATTAAGAAAATCCTTTGAAGTGTGGCACAATTACGCAAAGAACGTGTAAGGGGAGTAATGAACACCATATAACTTTATTATCCAGATCAAACAAAATAACATAGTGAGCTCCAACTCAAATCCCAAGTTATGAAAATTCGATATTTATTATGTCCTCCACAATATTAGGAAGAAGTTAGTTGTAGGTATTTAATGTGACAGAAGGTAGATGACTACCATGTGTGGTCCATGCAGTGTGTATTGAGAAATAAGAGGATGTTTGCGTCAAAATGGAGGACATTACCATGAACTAAGCATGTCAGCCATTTGGTGGGATTCCAATCCATATGCCAACTTCACCAAAACCCATTCCATCGGTTCTATAGAGTTACCTAGTACTTGTACTTATGATACCTAACGGGAATTGGTGTTTTCAATTTAAAAAAATGTTGTCCCTTATGCTACTACTGGCTCTAACTCTATCGAGATCACTTAGTGGATGAAATTTGTTTGATTATTTTGCGACATGTCTCAAACAGTGTTTGAAGGGGTTGGGAGGAGGCATGTAAATTGTGAATTCTTCTTCTGCTTATGTAACAGTACTAGGTGACAAATCCATAGTGAAAACTGTAATTTTGCAATGGTGGGAGCAGTTGGGACATCCTCCCAAATGTAGACCAACAAACATGTAGACCCAATCTTGGATTTCAATGTTTGAAGAAGATGCATTAGGTCAAACAGAGAACCACAAAGTTCTGCAAGCGTTCACCTGGAGATGGTGAATGCATGATCTCATCTAGAATATTCAGCCTGTTGTAAGTCATTTAATATAGCAATGGCAGGCTTGATGCTAATTGGATCCCAAACAACTTGAGATTTAAGGGGCATCAAGCCTGCTGCTCCGGCATTAAATGGCCTACAACAGGCTGAATATTGCTAGTCCATTCTCTGTATTTGGGTATATCTTTATAAAAAACAACATAAAATGTTAACATAGCTAGAGAATGATCTAGCATGTAGGCACTTAGTTTTGAAATTAGAAATTGGCTTAACACGTTATTATTATTTTTGTGATGACATTTCTTCTAGCAGTTATCATAGCCCGATTAAGGTAGTTATCCCTCGACCTTTCCCTTAATATATGCTTTATGCTAATATTTATTCCATTTTATAGTTTAAAATTATTTTACCTCCTAACAATTAGGACCACATCGCTCAGGATCTCAGTGGCCATTTTGATTTTTTGACCTCAACATAATAACATGTTAGGAATTCACTTAAACACAAAAAACGATTTTGGGCGAATACAGTGATATTATGAACTGCAAAAATTATTTTCTCAAGCTTTGAACAATCTTCCATAGTTGAACATGTTGTTATAACTTGAACCAAATTGTCTCTAATTACTTATGAATTTCAGTTACTTGATTAGACATCTAAGAAGTCATTGTGGGTCTTTTTGTTTGTGCAATTTCATATCAAACTTGCAGTTAATTTTGACTAGCTTTCCACTCTTTAAACTGTATGGAGGGAAATGAAGTGAAGGTTAAAATTATGAGTAAAGTAAGTTGATGCAAAATAAGATTAACTCTTGTGTCGTTGACCCATACTCAAGAATCCATCTGTAGTCAAGGTTATAACTCAGACATTCACGAGTCTCGTCACTTGTTATTTATTCTTAGGTTACATTTTCTTCTACATTAGCCTAATCCTTCAACCCATTACTTCTACAAGAATGTGTTGGGTGGGTTATACTCTGCATTTATTTCAGATATAATTTACTTTTGAATAATTTTGTTCATCAGGATTTTATGTTATCAAAATTGAAAGTTTTGGAGAAGTTTAGGAATAAGAGTTGTGCCTTTCGAGACTCTATTCACAATTCAATCAATAACCAGGTTTACTTCACAATATTTGATTCAAATTGAAGTTTAGTAGTTTATTTATGGTATTAGTTATCAGAATGTTTCCATAGTACTTCTATGCTTTCTTTGCAAATTATCAATTAGGGATATGCTTTAACTGGTGAAAACTATTCTCCTGTCTAGCATAAAATTGTTATTTTCGTTCCATTCTAAATGCATGAGCATTTCATATAATATCATAGGAAAAAATAAACATCTAATAAAAACTTTCAATGTGAAGTTTATTTGAAATTTATATGTTGTGAAGTTTATTTGAAAATTGTTATACACATGTTTCATTTTTTTGCAAGTCTCTCATAGTCTTTAGTATATGTAATATTTTTCCAGTCAACTAAAAAAAAATTAGGTTTTTGCCATGAGCAACAAAATTCCTACATTGGGATTGGGCTTTTATTCATCTATTTGTTTTTGAGTATTATCTGAACTAATTTCAAAGTTATATAGTGTGACAATAGTATTGCTTCAAATGGTGATGCTCTATCTCTAGAAGCTCAGTTCAACCAGGTAACTCTGTTACACTTATCCAGCCAACTAGTGCTTCAATATGTTCTATTTAGGACAAAGGCTCTACAAGTGCCAAAATTCAAAGCTAAAGGATGCAAGTACTAAAGCACGGGGGTTCACTAGTGAGGAAATATCATATCACGTCCATTTATATTGGGGTTTGAATACTCCTAAAAACCTAAAAATATATATTGCCTCATATTAAGGGGTAAAGGGGTTTTTTTAATTTGACACAGTAAAATAGATATTGGGGATTATTTTATTTAGGTGGGATGAAGAATAAAATGCAAATTATGGGAAATATTCATATGTATATAACTTAATCTTCATATATTTGGAGGCCTCCCACAAAGACCGATCTTCCTACCAATTCCTCCTATATGTCACACAAGTCTATGCATTATTAGATTCCTCATCGAACCACCTATTCCTAGATAACAAGAAGGAACTACAAAATCTTTTGGCTTGGGATGCTAAGCTAATAGCCATGCTCCCCTTGCACGGATTATAGGTGTCTACTAGAGCCTCGATTAGTGATTTTTTTTAATATTAGAGAGAGAGAGAGAGAGCATGCCAAATATATATTTTTCATATTTGTTTTATGATATTGTTTTAAATTATTTAATATTTATGTCAAATGTAGTTTTATGAAATGTTGAGTAAAGTTAAATGTAGAAAGTGATTTTATACAAGATGGTCAATTAAGGTAGAGGGAAGTTAGCACAAGAGACAATAAATATTTCATTAAGACTTAGTTTTTTTTAACTCTTTGTTTCAAGTTTTTAAAACATATTTAAAAAAAATTAATACATTTTCCCATGAATCAATACTATTTATTTGTTGTAGTTTAATCTTAGCGAAAATCAAGTGTTTGTTGGCATCTTGTCTCAATAAATAAAATACAATGAAATGTAGGGAAGTCCATCGAAGAAAGGGTTTCAATTTTGCATTTATATGAAGTTTAATTTATTAAGCTTATAGAAAACATGATTCCTCTCTGGCTGTACCTGTATTTATATGATATATAAAATTGGTAGATTGACATGTCATGGTGTGAAACATCTTCCATTCTCATATTTTCTAAGCATTGCACTAAGTATTGGAGTATTGGTATTTCACATTCTTCGTTACATTGATCTCTTGACTAAGTTGGATTTTACTCAATTTTCCTTCCCCATTTCTATTTGCTTGGTCTTCCGCTCTCCAATGCTACAAATTGATTAGTCACCCCTGCAATGGGATCATTATTAACATTATACTATTATTTTATTTAGTTAACATCTTGTTTTCTTATACTAAGATGTTTTAGGTATCCAGTTTGTTAAAACTTGATAATATGATATAAAGGGGGTATTAAAAAAGGGTTGATAAAATTGGATACCTACACTATATGATGAAACTAAGGGTTTTCTTAATTGGAAAGGTGTATTGCAAGGGGCTTCAACAATACAATTTTAGGAGGAATTTTCCAATATTTAGTGAAATTAGGGATATTCTTTAATATCTCATGAACGGTTACATTGTGCATATATCAAATAGTTGTGGACTAGAGAAGTGTAAGAGGTGGTCCAAATCAACCCAATTTTGGTTTCTCTATTTAATTGTTTTTGTTATTGTTACAAACTCTATGTTGCAATGTATTTAGAGTCTTTGATTCCCAAGCACATTTCCATTTACTCATGTTTACTAAGTAGTTATGGGATTGAGCCTATATAAGATTTTGTTCACTTATTAACCTTGTTATGTATTTAGATATTTTATATATTGATGTTTTGATAGTCCATAGATAAATCTAGTTGATCTTTGTTCCCAATTCTATCTGTTCATGAATTCCAAGTTTTAAGTTGTAAGCAGTTCAAAGTTTATCTATTTAAGTTCCTCCATCACCTTTCAAGAAGGGTCCATGCTAAAGAGGCATGTGCTATATATGTCATTTTTTTAGTATACTATTTTAGCTTACTTTTATTACTATTTATATTCTAATTATGTTGCTACAATATTTCCAATTGCTTTCCAGTTTCATTTATAGCTAATGATTTTTTTCTACGATCATTGTATATATCAATGACATTGTGTGTTACAGATCTTGTAATTGAGAATTACAGAGTGGATTTTTTCTTTTTTCTTTCTTAATTTAATTTCATTATTTCCTCTAACTCAATTGGTCTTTATTGCATTATAAGAAGAATTGGATTTTTGGGTAGTCTATAAACAACATGTTAGTATTTAGTTTCTTAATTATTTATGAAATCCTACATATATTTTGCAAGATACCTCACATACATACAAGCATTGGGTTGGAAACTAATTGTACTCAAGTATGTTACCACTATGTTACATGCCTTGTTAGAAATAATAACGTATATAGAAATCCTCTAAAAGAAGACAAAACCACAGATAAACATTAAAAAGGGAGTATTAAATATAATGTTTATCTAGAATAAATGTTAATAGAGAGTGTTGGAATGTGAATATGATACGACTCCACACAAAATTATTATCTCCTATATAATATGAAGTTGTTTGAATGAGATATTTGTTAGTTGAGATATCCTTGTTTAGTAAGAAATGAATAAGATGTATTATTGTATAAACATGTTATTTGATTAATGAGTATGAAGAATGTTAATATATTATGTATGTTCTATTGTTTTAATAGTTCATATCCTTTGTTAGCTATCACCTACATCTATAGACCTCCAAATCCAACTCATGAATTGCAAGAGCCTTGTCATTTATTATGATTATAATATTTTAATGCATCATGGGAAGCAAGGGTTATGTCTAGAGTGCAATAAAATCTCCAAACCACATGTGCAAGCTCCTTTTCATTTAAATTAGTCTCATGACCTCTTATTGCATCTTGGGAAGGTGGGGTTGTGTTATAATGCAATGTAATAAAAGAATGAATTACACTGGAATTCAACCATGAACTTAATTTGCTACATTATTTTCACATTTGATGCCAATAAAAACAAAAGAGGATATGGATTAGTAATATACATTTTATTGTCTTCTATAGTCGAGATTGATATTTTAACTTTGTTGATGTGGGATAGTTAGTTGATTCACAAAGAAACACTTGGGATTATTACAAATTCTTTATTGGTTATAGTATGTTTCCATCTCAAATGGAATGAGTTAATTAGTAGACAAACTCATCATTTCTAATAGAATTATTCACTTCTCATAGAACAAAATTCTACCTTGATCTACTAGTTTTTAAAAAAATCTAACAATCTGAATTATCTTAAAATAAGCTAAATTCTGAAGAAAAAAATTTACTATAAACAATCTAAACAAACCAGTAAAATTATAACTTTGAACAAAATTCAAACAAATCCAAAAAAAATTTGAGTTTTCTCAACAAACCAGTAAAATTATAACTTCGAACAAAATTCAACAAATCTAAAAAAAATTGGGTTTGACCGAGAAAGCAGTTCTAGTAGCTTTTTTATATAATAAGAATCGGGACCTTTTGATTTCTCAATGTCTAGTGGGAAATTGAATAAAGAAATATTCTAACTGGGGGCTTACCCCCACGAAACAGGAGTTCCGAACTCTACTAGAAGCCATGACACTGCGTTATATCAAATGCACTTGAGGATCATGCGCCATAACCATTGATTCATGCTAGTCAGATAAGTGCCAGTCAGAAAAGGGAGGTGGGGATACTTGCTCGGATAGTGAATGATTGAGGACCTACCAGATTTGGCGTGGGCAAGCTAATGTATAAATCTGTCTTAGTAACTGCGAGCAATGAATTGCATAGCCATGGGTCATGAACCAATCATGAACCAATACCAAGACCTCCTTCATAAGCATAAGGTAAAGACCAATTCAACCACCTGTCTATGAATAGCTGAGTTGTTGTTAGGTTAACCTATACATTACCACCATCGAAGTACATGTCATACAAGCTGGTATACAAAAGGAGGGCATTTCACCCATACATATGACCCTCCCACTACTATAGTGGGCGGTCTCGATGTTTAGGAGAGGGAATTTCCTAAGGTTAATAGAAGGGGTTGTCTCTACTAAGCAAGAGTCATATAAAGAGGTTCGTTCCTTGTCTCTGGACTTTGACTTACCAATTATTTCATTCAGCATGATGGTATGAGCTGTTCCTATTTAAAGCTAAGAAAAAACCAAAGCTGCTCACTATATCTCTAGACACTTGTCATGCCCCCCAAAACTTCATGACATTCATTATATTAACATTTTTTTACAATATAAATACAATATTTAAATCTTAATGTTGTGCTACCATGCTCTTCTTCCCAATACAAATTAGTTCATTCTTTCAAGCAATACATATTAGTTTCGGAGTAAGCTATCTACCGGACGCTTTGCACCGAGTCCACTTGGACCATCAAATAAATAGCTCACTCCGTTACTTTACTTAGTGAGATAGACTCTCCTGCCAACCAAGCTGACTGCTCACTTCTAATGATATCCTTTACTACTTGATGTTCCACACTCGTGAATCTCTTGCCATTGCTCAGGACCTGACAAATTATTAACAATAATAACAATGTCAATATTTTAAAACAATGAAAAATATAATCAACCTACTCCACTTGCAAATTACTTGAAGTACCAACTAAAGTGTTAGCTATGGGCGTCTCATCTCCATAGGGTACTTCCCTACAATCTCTGTGACAAAAGCATAGGAAGTTTAACTTATTTGATGATGCTGGTATATCAATACAACAAAAAAGTACAAAACAAAAGGTAAACAATTAGATTTTTTTTTAATTTATTATAAATCGAAGCGAGCCATTCAATCTTTGTTAAAATTTACCATCAAATTAATGAAACTCTCATATCAAGATCAAACAAATAAGTGAACAGTTTCAAAAAAAAGTTGTGCACTATATAGATCTAATATTCATATTTGCAATCTACTAAAAATATAACAATTTGGCTTTCGGCAAGTTTAACAATTTCATTTAACCAAAAAATTCCATAGAAAATAAAAAATTAACAATTTCGCTTTCCTCAAGTTTAAGCTAAATGAAATATTAATATGTGCAATTTCATTCAACCAATTCTTCCAGTAAATGATCTCGATTCTGCCAGTAAATGATCCCGATCATGTAAGTATTCTGCACTCAAGTCCTAAGTAATGGAAGATTCGGGGGTGTGAAACATAGAGTAGTAACCAATATTATTAGAAGCTAGCAGTCAGCGTGGCTGGAGGGAGGGTCTCTACCTCACCAAATAAAATAAAGTAACAGAGTAAGTTATCTACTTGACAGTCCAAGTGGGCCTAGTGAAAATCGGGTAGATAGCTTACTCCATTAATTTCACTTTCCATACATATTAGTTTCACTTTCCAATACGCCATGGAGACTCGTACACATCCAAGGAGGAAGTGAATAAGATTTCCCCTCATATTTGTCCAACCGACTCTATGACTCCACAATGCATAGCATAAACTAGATTGGCCATATTCCTTTTGACCCGATGACCCGCTTCTGCTCGAACTCTACTCCCTACCCTTATAAGTCATATACCTCAAAAGGCCCAGCTACGGGTTAAGAATCCATAATACTCATGTTTAACGAATCCGTACAGAGGTTAGAAAGAGGAGCTTCGCCTTCCAGTATTTGGAAAACATGGCACATAACCAGCCTACTCCCCGGCTCTTAATGACAACACAACAACCCCAATTTCAGTACCTTCCCCATCTCACCCAGATCATATTCGTCCTTCCCCAGCTTAGGATCACACGCCTCCAATAGCCTTTCCTGGCTGTACAGCTCCCACGCCCATTCCCCAGCTTGGGATCAGACGCCTCCAACAGCCTTTTCTGGCTGTATAGCTCCCACGCCCACTCCACCAAAAACTCTTGCTCAGCGTCCTTCGACAGATCCACAAGCCTCCTCCAGCATGCCACTTCCAACAACAGGATCCCGAATTTGAATACGTCTGAACTGGGAGTGGCCTTCCCGGTGTGGATAAGCTCTGGCGCTATATAACCCAGTGTTCCCACCACATGGGTCGTATGTGGATTCTCTTTGTGTTCATACAACCTAGCGATCCCAAAGTCTCCCAGCCACCCGTTGAGCTCAGAATCCAGAAGCACGTTGCTTGACTTGATGTCTCTGTGAATGACAATTTTCTCCCAATCCTCATGCAGATACAGCAGCCCTGTCGCCACACCCTTCAGAATCGCGTATCGTCGGGGCCAAAGCAGGGCTGTTGTTGGGTTCCCGAATATAAGATTATCCAAGCTGTCGTTGGGCATATAGTCATAAACGATGAATAATTGCTTATGCCTCCGGCACCAGCCCGAAGATGAACCAGGTTCCGGTGCTGTAAACGTACCATGCTAGAGATCTTTGTGACAAAGCCCTTCAGTCCCTCAGTGAACTCCTTCGTTATGCATTTCACTGCGACTTCTTGGCCACTGCGAGGGAGAAGGCCCTTGTAAACCTTGCCAAAACCCCCTTGCCCCAAAATGTTCTCACCCCAGAATTGTTGGAAAAATGTAATTACTCACATATCTGTGCTTGATTTCCAGCCGATTTTGTCAGAGGCTGTACAAATCAAGATCTTGTCTGTCAGTCTAACAAGAAGGAAAAGTCCGCAAGTAGGCAGCGTAACTCAATCGAATTTATTTCAGAAGCTAAGTTGTTAGGTAGATAGTTATTGCAATGTTTAATGGAAAGTAAGTCGGCCCATGTTGTAGCAATCTTCAGGTTGCCTATCAATAGAAGACGCATTTTGTAAATCAGTTTACACTTAGGAACACAGACACAAGAGAGACATTAGACAGCAGAGGAACTCCAGGTGAGAAAGAGAAGTCGAAGCTTAAGCTTCTGTGCATGTGATTTAGTTGAAGAGCTGAAGCTCTATAGACCGACGAGTCTGGACTGACCATTTTGTAACAGACAAGTTTGTGTTACTTTGTATTTCCGCATAGTTAATATATGAAATAGTTTGTGGTTGAATTCATGATTATTTGGCCGTACATATTTCCAAATTTACTTCTGTAGATGTCTTTTACAGTTACTGATAAGTAAAAGAACAAGAACCCATAAAAATCTCACCGCATGAAAGTTTGAGGTTTTACGGCACTTTGGTCGATTCAAATCTTCCTACATATTTCGGCATATGTTTTTCATAAGTTATTTGGATTTGTAAAAGTGGGTATTTTACTTCATCTTACTTGCAGGTGAAAAGTATTTGTAATATTCTTAAGTCTTTAGACTAAGAATCATATTCTGCAAATTTCTATCGCAGGCACAAACTTGATCGCAGGTATTAACCTGGTCGCAGCTATCAACCTAGTCGCAGCTATCAACTTTATCGCAGATAAGTTGATCACAGATAAGTTGATCGCAGGTATCAACTTGATCACAGATAAGTTGATCACAGGTATCAACTTGATCGCAGATATCAACTTGATCACAGATAAGTTGATCGCACATATCAACTTGATCGCACATATCAACTTGATCGCAGGTATTAACTTGGTCGCAGTAAAAGGGTGGTCGCAGTAAAAACAGGTCGGAGTTAAAAACTGAAATTTTTAAATATTGATTGAGCCCTAAACCCAAGTTTAGTCGGCTCGGTTTTGGCTATCTAGTTTCAGAGCGAGGTTATATCAGAGCAAGGTTTATAACAGCCCAAGATTTTAGGAAAGAAATCTTGTCTTAAAAGGAAGAAATTAATTTTCTAAGGAAAGTTAATTAAAAATTAAAAATGGATTCCACTTCTGGTTCACTACAACCTCCAAGTTTTACAGGAAAGAATTATGAATATTGGTCTTTAACAATGAAGGCTTTATTCAGAGGACAAGATGTCTGGGAGATAGTTCAGCATGGTTATATAGAACCAGCAGATATGGCAGCATATAACAATCTCACACAGGCTGAGAAAGATGTCTTGAGAGAACAGAGGAAGAAAGATGGAAAAGCTCTATTTTTCATACATCAAGCTATGCATGAGAGCATACTCCCAAGAATAGTAGCAAAGACTAATGCCAAGGAAGCATGGGAGACATTGGAAACTTCCTATCAAGGTTTGAATAAGGTAAAGACATCCAAGCTGTAGATTCTGAGAAAAGATTTTGAATCTCTGTGCATGAAAGATTCAAAGAATGTAGACACATTCTACACCAGAGTTGTAGGGTTGATAAACCAACTGAAATCTCATGGAGAACCCGTATCAGACCAAAGGGTTGTTGAAAAAATTCTCAGAAGTCTTCCCCTAAGATTTGAAAACTTGGTTGTGACCTTAGAGGAACACACAGACATGTCAACATTTAGCATTGATGAGCTGCAAGCTTCACTCATCAATCATGAACACATAATCAGTAGATCACAGACATCATTGGAAGGTGCATTTGCAGCACAGTCATCCATAATTCATGGTAGAGGCAGGGGGAGAAACAACTTTAGAGGCAGAGGAAGAAGTTCTTCAAGAGGAGGATGAGGCAGAAGTCCTGCAAATGTCAATGGCAGAGGAGATAACCAGAACCCAATTCAGCCAAGTGGCCAGAGGTTTGATAAATAAAAAATTCAATGTCATTACTGTAAGAAGTTTGGTCATTATGCATATGAATGCAGGAAGAAGCAATATGACCAAGGAAGGCAAAGCCCAAGTCAGTCAACCTGCACCAACACTTCGACAGGTGCAATGTTAATGGCATCGACATCTCCACTTGAATGCAATGTTGTTTAAGAAATTCTACATGACATATGGTACTTAGACTCAGGATGCAGCAACCACATGACTGGTAATTTAAATCTATTCTCTAGTCTAGATACTTCAATTAAAACTGATGTTACACTTGGAAACAATGTCCAAGTTACCGTCTTAGGAAAAGGCACTGTTGATATTCTAACCAAACAGGGGGAGAGTAAGTATATCCCTGATATCTATCATGTTGAAGGTCTGAAACATAATCTCTTAAGCATTGGACAGTTGTTACAAAAAGGATATAGAGTTTACATGGAAGATGAACACTGTGTGATCAAAGACAAGCGTCCAAGCGATCAGCTGATAGAAAAAGTGCCAATGACAAGTAACCGCTTGTTTCCATTAAGGATAGTTCCCAACATAAAAGGGAAGACAAAGACAGGAGCTGCATTCAAGGAAGAAAGTGAAGAAACAGTCGAGATCCTCGACAAGAGAGAAAATTGCAGCGCTAATTTGCAAGCTGCATTTCAGACAGAAGTTTAGGATGAATCCTGGTTGTGGCATTTCATATTTGGACATCTGAATTTTGGTGGGCTGAAGCTACTACACACAAAGAATATGGTGAAGGGATTACCATTGATTGACAGACCAGAGAGGGTTTGTGAAGGCTGCATTTTTGGCAAGCAGCACAGAGAGACATTTCCAGTCGGAAAGTCCTATAGAGCATGCACACCACTTGAAATTGTGCACTCTTACATTTGTGGTCCAATGCAGACATCATCCATTGGTGACTGCAAATATTTTCTAACCTTTATTGATGACTACTCAAGAAAGACGTGGGTATATTTCTTGAAACACAAATCTGATGCATTTGGTTATTTTCAGCAGTTTAAGGCACTCGTGGAGAACCAGAGTGGACATCGCATCAAGATCTTAAGGACCGACATAGGAGGTGAATATGTTTCAAATGAATTTCTGAATTTTTGCAAGACCCATGGCATACAGAAACAATTCACTGCACGGTATACACCTCAGCAGAATGGTATTGCCGAAAGAAAGAACAGAACCATCATGGAGATGGCACGTAGCATGTTGGCAGCCAAGCATTTTCCAAATGAGTATTGGGGTGAAGCAGTCGCAACTGCTGTATACATTATGAACCAATGTCCGACAAAGAGTGTGAAGAACAAAGTTCCCCAAGAAACATGGACAGGTATGAATCATAGTGTTTCACATTTAAAAGTTTTTGGTTGTGTTGCATATGCTCATATTCCAGATAAGCTGAGAAGGAAGCTAGACAAGAAGGGACATAAATGTATTTTTGTAGGCTATCCAGAAGACACAAAAGCATACAAGTTGTATGACCCCGTCACAAGGAAATTCATAATCAGTCGGAATGTTCAATTTGTTGAGAATGAATCATGGGATGGAACCGTCGACACAAATGTTGAGATTGTGTCGAACATCGACAATGATGATATGGAAGAGGAAGTGGTTCAAATACCACATGTAAGTCAACCGGTCAGAGCACTGTCGACTCCCATGACACCAAGACATGGTTCAGCACAAGGACCATCGACACAAGTAGCAGCTCAAGCTACACCTACAAGTACACCAAGAGGACAGCAGACTCCATCAAGCATTTTGTCTAGGCCAACATCGACAGAACTGATGAAGACAAGAATTCTATGAGAGATATATGAAGCTGGTACACCTAATTCACTCTCTCTGTTTGCATTATTTTCCCCTATATATGATCCATTAACATTTGAAGAAGCTCTGTTGCTAAATTTCTGTGGTGATAGGTTATTGGTGATGTAATCGGAGAAACCACAGTATTGAAATGATCAAGTCGACGTTTCGAATCCATATTAGGATCCATCATCAGGACACATTCGAATGTGGAGAGAGTGAGGACCAAAGTTAAATACTGGAACCGAGTAGGAAATCTATGGTCGGCCGCGGAGATTAGGGTTTGCTAGGTAAACAAAAAGATTTTTAATTTTATTTAATTTCAAGTGTGGAAAACTTAATCTCCAGACCTATTTTTCGGGAATGTTGATTTTAATTATTTTTTTCTAAAGTTCTTAATTAGATTTTTTTTTTTTTTTTTTTAACCATTTAAAACCCTAAAGTTTTAAATTAATTATTATAATTAATAACAATTTTAGAGGCCTTAATAATAAACTTTATAAATTTGTTATTATTAATGAATATTAATTTTTATTAAAAGGTGATCTAGCTTAATTTTAGGATTTTAAAGGTTTAGTAATAAATTTAAAAACCTAAAGTTTAAAAATATATTATTAATAAAAACAATTTTAAAAAACTCATGATAAATTTAAAAACTTAAAGTTATTAAATTTATTAATGAAATTTAATTATAATTAAATTTTTATTTAAAGGTGTTCTTTAAGCTTAATCTTAGGATTTATTAGATAGATTTAAAAACCTTAAAGTTTTTAATTTATTAACATTAATAACAATTTTAAAAACTTTGATAATAAATTTTAAAATCCTAAAGTTACTTAACAAATTATAATTAAATTTTCATTTAAAGGTGTTTTTTTAGCTTAATCTTAGGAGTTATTAAATTTTAAAAACTTTAATAATAGATATAATTATAGATTAATTGATTTCAATTATACCTAAATTTCTAAGGAATTAAACGGAATTTTTAAAGGTTAAAAGGTTGATTTAAATTATTTTAAAACCCTAAAGTTTCTAAACTTATTCTAAAAAGATCTTTCAATTTTCAATTTTAAAATTTTTTAGGGTATCATAAATTCAGGTTTTAAATTAAGGACAAGGAGGGAGGACAAAGGAATAAAGGGAAAGGACCGAAGGAACACGGTTAAGGGACAGAGTGGCCCTTCCGATTGAGAATAGCGGGAAGCCAACTAGTGCTCACCTCGAGGCCACCATCCCTGTTTAGGTTGTGTGGGAGTTTGGTAATCTCTAAGGCCTCTCTGAATTTTCTTTTAAAATAGTGGTATTCTTTCGCAAGAATAATGGTGTCTTCTAGGCAGATGTGATGTTTGGTTTTCGCTACATGTTCCGCCACGGCTGAGGATCGGATACGTTCTTTTCTAATGTCCGCTCCATGTTCTTTTAGCCGCGTGTGGAAGGAACGTCCCGTCTCACCTATATAGCTGATCTTGCACGAGCAAGGGATCTTATAAACCCCTCTGAATTGTGTATGATCAACTGGATCCTTAACTGATCTCATTCTTTTCTTAATGGTCTCTAGGGGTTTAAACGAAGTCGTGATGTTGTTCTTGTTGATAATTCTAGCGATCTTATCAGTCACCCCTTGTATATATGGTAAGTACGCTCGTGGGTTGGTGGTGGTCTTGTTGTCAAAGGTTTTCACACCCGTAAGGTTCTTTTTGTGGGTTTTGTCGAGGGTCTTCATGATGACCTTTGGTTTGTAACCTATGTTTGAGAAGACTTCTTTGAGGTGGTCTTTCTCTTTTTCAATATGTTCCGAGTCTGCGATCCTTGAGGCTCTCACTGCCAGGGTGTTGAGAACACCTATCTTCTGGGAAGGATGGTGGTGGGAGTCTGCGTGGAGGTAGCTATCCATGTGCGTCTTTTTACGGAACACCTCGTGTCCCAGAGTGCCATCTTCTTTTCTCCTAAGAAGGACATCTAGAAAGGGGATGCTCCTATGTTCCTCAAGTTCCATTGTGAATTTGATGTTGGGGGAGATACTATTCAGGTGTGTTAGAAACTTCTTGAGTTCCTCTTCACCATGTGGCCAAACCACATTCGTGTCATCCACGTACCTTTTCCATCTTGATGGTTTTAGCAGATAGGCGTCCAGGGCTTCTCTCTCAAATTTTTCCATAAAGAGGTTAGCAACAATCGGTGAGAGGGGGGATCCCATAGCTACACCCGTTGTTTGCTCAAAAAATTCACCTTGGAAGCTAAAGAAGGTTGATCTTAGGTAGACTTCTGCAAGCTTGGCTGTGTGGGGGTCGGTGGCCTCCTTGATAACGTGGATTGCTTCCTCTAAAGGTATCTTGGTGAAGAGTGAGACTACGTCAAAGCTTAAAATCATGTCCTTAGGATCTAATTTCTCATCTTTGATTAGTTCGACAAAATGGCTTGAGTCCTTAATGAAGGAATCAGTATTGCCGACCAGGGGACCTAAAACCTTGGCTAAGTGTTTGGCAAGCTCATAGGTGGGGGATCCTATGGTGTTGACGATAGGACGGAGCGGGACTCCTTCTTTGTGGATTTTGGGTAGGCCGTAAATCCTGGGAGTGATGTCTCTGGTGGGGATAAGGCTTTTTTTCAAATGATCATCCAAGTTGGAGTTCATAATCACTTTCTTGACTTCTTTAATTTTCATTTAAAGGTGTTTTTTTAGCTTAATCTTAGGAGTTATTAAATTTTAAAAACTTTAATAATAGATATAATTATAGATTAATTGATTTCAATTATACCTAAATTTCTAAGGAATTAAAAGGAATTTTTAAAGGTTAAAAGGTTGATTTAAATTATTTTAAAACCCTAAAGTTTCTAAACTTATTCTAAAAAGATCTTTCAATTTTCAATTTTAAAATTTTTTAGGGTATCATAAATTCAGGTTTTAAATTAAGGACAAGGAGGGAGGACAAAGGAATAAAGGGAAAGGACTGAAGGAACACGGTTAAGGGACAGAGTGATTATGAACTCCAACTTGGATGATCATTTGAAAAAACGCCTTATCCCGACCAGAGACATCACTCCCAGGATTTACGGCCTACCCAAAATCCACAAAGGAGTCCCGCTCCGTCCTATCGTCAACACCATAGGATCCCCCACCTATGAGCTTGCCAAACACTTAGCCAAGGTTTTAGGTCCCCTGGTCGGCAATACTGATTCCTTCATTAAGGACTCAAGCCATTTTGTCGAACTAATCAAAGATGAGAAATTAGATCCTAAGGACATGATTTTAAGCTTTGACGTAGTCTCACTCTTCACCAAGATACCTTTAGAGGAAGCAATCCAGGTTATCAAGGAGGCCACCGACCCCCACACAGCCAAGCTTGCAGAAGTCTTCCTAAGATCAACCTTCTTCAGCTTCCAAGGTGAATTTTTTGAGCAAACAACGGGTGTAGCTATGGGATCCCCCCTCTCACCCATTGTTGCTAACCTCTTTATGGAAAAATTTGAGAAAGAATCCCTGGACGCCTATCCGCTAAAACCATCAAGATGGAAAAGGTACGTGGATGACACGAATGTGGTTTGGCCACATGGTGAAGAGGAACTCAAGAAGTTTCTAACACACCTGAATAGTATCTCCCCCAACATCAAATTCACAATGGAACTTGAGGAACATAGGAACATCCCCTTTCTAGATGTCCTTCTTAGGAGAAAAGAAGACGGCACTCTGGGACACGAGGTGTTCCGTAAAAAGACGCACACGGATAGCTACCTCCACGCAGACTCCCACCACCATCCTTCCCAGAAGATAGGTGTTCTCAACACCCTGGCAGTGAGAGCCTCAAGGATCGTAAACTCGGAACATATTGAAAAAGAGAAAGACCACCTCAAAGAAGTCTTCTCAAACATAGGTTACAAACCCAAGGTCATCACGAAGACCCTCGACAAAACCCACAAAAGGAACCTTACGGGTGTGAAAACCTCTGACAACAAGACCACCACCAACCCACGAGCATACTTACCGTATATATAAGGGGTGACTGATAAGATCGCTAGAATTCTCAACAAGAACAACATCACGACTTCGTTTAAACCCCTAGAGACCATTAAGAAAAGAATGAGACCAGTTAAGGATCCAGTTGATCATACACAATTCAGAGGGGTTTATAAGATCCCTTGCTCGTGCAAGATCAGCTATATAGGTGAGACGGGACGTTCCTTCCACACGCGGCTAAAAGAACATGGAGCGGACATTAGAAAAGAACGTATCCGATCCTCAGCCCTGGCGGAACATGTAGCGAAAACCAAACATCACATCTGCCTAGAAGACACCATTATTCTCGCGAAAGAAGACCACTATTTTAAAAGAAAATTCAGAGAGGCCTTAGAGATTACCAAACTCCCACACAACCTAAACAGGGATGGTGGCCTCGAGGTGAGCACTAGTTGGCTTCCCGCTATTCTCAATCGGAAGGGCCACTCTGTCCCTTAACCGTGTTCCTTCGGTCCTTTCCCTTTATTCCTTTGTCCTCTCTCCTTGTCCTTAATTTAAAACCTGAATTTATGATACCCTAAAAGATTTT